>JBBPBX010007104.1:20082-45906 GCA_038048925.1 Garcialebias charrua | reverse complement strand
GAAAAATCTTTGCAATTGTACAAGAGGTGCAAAACCATTAAGTGAAAGAAAACAGTATGCAGCTGGCAAACCCCTTCGTCTGGAATAACACAACCGGATGATTGACTAAAATTGAGGAAACTGATCACCGCAAGACTTTCACAGACATGAGAAGTCACACTAAGTAAACAGATGGCATGTGCTGTGAGGTTCCATGGTGTAGCGGGCATCACGTCTGTTTCACACGCAGAAGGTCCTGGGTTCAAGTCCCAGTGGAACCAAAAGTTGTCCATCTTTTCTATTGTTTTAATAGAATAAGTTTTGACCAGCAGATCATTATCATTGAACCTCATATCATACTACAAAGGAGGTTGTACCCCTTTTCCTGCATGAATTTCTCTTATTTAAAAAAAGAAACATTACTTAAACATTTCAACAAAACTTAATAAAATTGTGAGTTATTAATTTGTTGATGCTGCAGATTTTGGTTTTTGAAAAATCTTTGAAACTGTACGAGGGCTACTATACACAAAATAAAAAGCAACAGTCCACAACAAGCAAACACCTTCTTTTCGATACATGACTGGATGAGTGTAAATAAGGAAATAATGGAAACTGCAAAACTTTTTTCACATTAAAAGCCACATTGACGTACACGGGTGTCTGTTATTGCATGGTTCCATGGTGTAGCGGGCATCACGTCTGCTTAACACGCAGAAGGTCCTGGGTTCAAACCCCAGTGGAACCATCATTCCCTGTATGTTCCTCACAAACAAAAACCTGCAACAATCATTCGAGTTGCTTCATCTTACATTGTAGAAGGGACAATATTTTAATGCGGTAATCTGCTGTTTGTTGTAGAAGTTACTAAGTTATAAATCTTGGCAAAACACTATGAAGTTGCATGACGTTTTCAAAGATTGTATTCAAGGTTTACTTTAAGAAAATGTTTTAACATAGGTTGACTTAAAAGATGTCTACAGTCATTCTCAGACCCTGATTTTGACTTGTATTGACTGTAGGAGCTTCATTATGTCGAAAGGAATTCCAAACTACCTTGCTTTGAAAGCTCCATTGTAAGAACAAAAATGAAGATAACCAGTGAAGTATCTGTGGACTTCCGAATATAGGTACTTTACCAAAGTTGAAAAAGAGGATGTCATAAAGAAGACAGGAACAAGGTGTGTTTGATAAGTTACCTCTGATTGAGCTACGTTGATTCCAAAGTGCAGCAGTCACAAGGTCTAATTCACATGTAGGTCCTGGGTACAACCCCAAGTGCAACCAACCAGGACCAATGTTTTCCAGAGGCCAGTCAAGAACTATTGTTTGTTCCAGAAAGCAGTGTTGACGATCAATTCCTTTTCCTTGTCCTCTGGTCATATTGTCAGGCAAGTTGGACAGCCTTATCACTGTCAAATCTGTCTCAATTGCTGTATTCAACTAGAGAAAGTCTTCTACACAACAAAGTGAAATTGTGAGGTAGTAAAATTGTTGATGTTATGGGTTTAAGTTTTAGAAAAATCTTTGCAATTGTACAAGATGTGCAAAACCATTAAGTGAAAGAAAACAGTATGCAGCTGGCAAACCCCTTCGTCTGGAATAACACAACCGGATGATTGACTAAAATTGAGGAAACTGATCACCGCAAGACTTTCACAGACATGAGAAGTCACACTAAGTAAACAGATGGCATGTGCTGTGAGGTTCCATGGTGTAGCGGGCATCACTCTGTTTAACACGCATAAGGTCCAGGGTTCAAGTCCCAGTGCAACCAAAAGTTGTCCATCTTTTCTATTAGGGCTGTGCGATATGACGATATATATCGTGGGGACGATAGAAACGTGTCTATCGTGCTACTTTCCTTCTATCGTCTCTATCGTGATAAATAAGAATAAAAAATAATGGTCGCAAAGAAGCTTCATATTGTGGTTTTGCGAGATGACGGCGCTGCTTTATGTTTGACGCACGCGCGGGTTTGCGACACATGCTTTACGTTGTTAAACTCGAGTTCAACAGAGACGCAGCCGGCATGAAGCCGGTGTCACCAGATATCTATGGGTGTCACAACATGGAGAAACAGCTGCGCAGGCAGCCCAAGAAGAAGAACTTTTACCAAAAAGAGGGGGAAGCTCACCTTGTTAGCTTCCATTATTTCGCTCCGCTGAAACTCGGAGACAAAATGGGTCCAGAGGACACGAAGTCCAACCGAGTCCGAACTCGGGTCCAGTTAACCAATACAAAACAGACCAGAGACACAACAGAACCGGAATCAAACGCAACGTTTTCTCTTTTCTGTTTCTTTGCCTTGTTTACTCCAGATTCCAGTCAGAGCGGATTTCTTCTTCGTGGGTTTTATTAGCAGCCGTTGTTTTACCGCCACCTGCAGGAAAAATTTGGACCAAAGTAGGTCCAAAGTTGGACCAAAGTTTCTACTTTGGTCCAAATTTCCTTGTTCTTTTTGTTCACATTCTTATAATTGTAACTGTATCTGTAGTAAAATAAAATAAAAAATAAAATAAAAACTTTGGTCCAAATTTTTCCTGTACATCGTGTTGTATATACAACACGATGTGTTTGTGTGTACTTGAAAAATTTGGACCAAAGTTTTTTTTTTATATTGTGATATATATCGTTATCGTGATATAAAAAAGTCCATATCGTTATATATGATTTTTTTTTCCATATCGCCCAGCCCTATTTTCTATTGTTTTAATAGAATAAGTTTTGACCAGCAGATCATTATCATTGAACCTCATATCATACAGCAAAGGAGGTTGTACCCCTTTTCCTGCATGAATTTCTCTTGTTTAAAAAAAGAAACATTACTTAAACCTTTCAACAAAACTTAATAAAATTGTGAGTTATTAATTTGTTGATGCTGCAGATTTTGGTTTTTGAAAAATCTTTGAAACTGTACGAAGGCTACTATACACAAAATAAAAAGCAACAGTCCACAACAAGCAAACAGCTCCTTTTCGATACATAACTGGATGAGTGTAAATAAGGAAATAATTGAAACTGCAAAACTTTTTTCACATTAAAAGCCACATTGACGTACACGGGTGTCTGTTATTGCATGGTTCCATGGTGTAGCGGGCATCACGTCTGCTTAACACGCAGAAGGTCCTGGGTTCAAACCCCAGTGGAACCATCATTCCCTGTATGTTCCTCACAAACAAAAACTTGCAACAATCATTCGAGTTGCTTCATCTTACATTGTAGAAGGGACAATATTTTAATGCGGTAATCTGCTGTTTGTTGTAGAAGTTACTAAGTTATAAATCTTGGCAAAACACTATGAAGTTGCATGACGTTTTCAAAGATTGTATTCAAGGTTTACTTTAAGAAAATGTTTTAACATAGGTTGACTTAAAAGATGTCTACAGTCATTCTCAGACCCTGATTTTGACTTGTATTGACTGTAGGAGCTTCATTATGTCGAAAGGAATTCCAAACTACCTTGCTTTGAAAGCTCCATTGTAAGAACAAAAATGAAGATAACCAGTGAAGTATCTGTGGACTTCCGAATATAGGTACTTTACCAAAGTTGAAAAAGAGGATGTCATAAAGAAGACAGGAACAAGGTGTGTTTGATAAGTTACCTCTGATTGAGCTACGTTGATTCCAAAGTGCAGCAGTCACAAGGTCTAATTCACATGTAGGTCCTGGGTACAACCCCAAGTGCAACCAACCAGGACCAATGTTTTCCAGAGGCCAGTCAAGAACTATTGTTTGTTCCAGAAAGCAGTGTTGACGATCAATTCCTTTTCCTTGTCCTCTGGTCATATTGTCAGGCAAGTTGGACAGCCTTATCACTGTCAAATCTGTCTCAATTGTTGTATTCAACTAGAGAAAGTCTTCTACACAACAAAGTGAAATTGTGAGGTAGTAAAATTGTTGATGTTATGGGTTTAAGTTTTAGAAAAATCTTTGCAATTGTACAAGAGGTGCAAAACCATTAAGTGAAAGAAAACAGTATGCAGCTGGCAAACCCCTTCGTCTGGAATAACACAACCGGATGATTGAGTAAAATTGAGGAAACTGATCACCGCAAGACTTTCACAGACATGAGAAGTCACACTAAGTAAACAGATGGCATGTGCTGTGAGGTTCCATGGTGTAGCGGGCATCACGTCTGTTTCACACGCAGAAGGTCCTGGGTTCAAGTCCCAGTGGAACCAAAAGTTGTCCATCTTTTCTATTGTTTTAATAGAATAAGTTTTGACCAGCAGATCATTATCATTGAACCTCATATCATACTACAAAGGAGGTTGTACCCCTTTTCCTGCATGAATTTCTCTTATTTAAAAAAAGAAACATTACTTAAACATTTCAACAAAACTTAATAAAATTGTGAGTTATTAATTTGTTGATGCTGCAGATTTTGGTTTTTGAAAAATCTTTGAAACTGTACGAGGGCTACTATACACAAAATAAAAAGCAACAGTCCACAACAAGCAAACACCTTCTTTTCGATACATAACTGGATGAGTGTAAATAAGGAAATAATGGAAACTGCAAAACTTTTTTCACATTAAAAGCCACATTGACGTACACGGGTGTGTGTTATTGCATGGTTCCATGGTGTAGCGGGCATCACGTCTGCTTAACATGCAGAAGGTCCTGAGTTCAAACCCCAGTGGAACCTTCTTTCCTTGTATGTTCCTCACGAACAAAAACCTGCAACAATCATTCAAGTTGCTTCATCTTACATTGTAGAAGGGACAATATTTTAATGCGGTAATCTGTTGTTTGTTGTAGAAGTTACTAAGTTATAAATCTTGGCAAAACACTATGAAGTTGCATGACGTTTTCAAAGATTGTATTCAAGGTTTACTTTAAGAAAATGTTTTAACATAGGTTGACTTAAAAGATGTCTACAGTCATTCTCAGACCCTGATTTTGACTTGTATTGACTGTAGGAGCTTCATTATGTCGAAAGGAATTCCAAACTACCTTGCTTTGAAAGCTCCATTGTAAGAACAAAAATGAAGATAACCAGTGAAGTATCTGTGGACTTCCGAATATAGGTACTTTACCAAAGTTGAAAAAGAGGATGTCATAAAGAAGACAGGAACAAGGTGTGTTTGATAAGTTACCTCTGATTGAGCTACGTTGATTCCAAAGTGCAGCAGTCACAAGGTCTAATTCACATGTAGGTCCTGGGTACAACCCCAAGTGCAACCAACCAGGACCAATGTTTTCCAGAGGCCAGTCAAGAACTATTGTTTGTTCCAGAAAGCAGTGTTGACGATCAATTCCTTTTCCTTGTCCTCTGGTCATATTGTCAGGCAAGTTGGACAGCCTTATCACTGTCAAATCTGTCTCAATTGTTGTATTCAACTAGAGAAAGTCTTCTACACAACAAAGTGAAATTGTGAGGTAGTAAAATTGTTGATGTTATGGGTTTAAGTTTTAGAAAAATCTTTGCAATTGTACAAGAGGTGCAAAACCATTAAGTGAAAGAAAACAGTATGCAGCTGGCAAACCCCTTCGTCTGGAATAACACAACCGGATGATTGACTAAAATTGAGGAAACTGATCACCGCAAGACTTTCACAGACATGAGAAGTCACACTAAGTAAACAGATGGCATGTGCTGTGAGGTTCCATGGTGTAGCGGGCATCACGTCTGTTTCACACGCAGAAGGTCCTGGGTTCAAGTCCTAGTGGAACCAAAAATTGTCCATCTTTACTATTGTTTTAATAGAATAAGTTTTGACCAGCAGATCATTATCATTGAACCTCATATCATACTACTGTAGTGGACCTACCCAGGGTCAAACTAAGGTTTTTGAACTGTCCAGTGATGACCTTCACTGATACTCTCAGAAAAATGACATTAACACTATTTTATTACATTATTTTGAATCAAAACACAATAAGTCATAAGAGACTCTCTTATTCCTCTATTTTTGTGTTAATGAATAACCTTGTGTTACTTGTATAAGCATTATTGAATTCAATGTTTGTTAAGTCAAAGACTGTTTAATTCAAACTGTTTAATTCAAGTTGGAAATCCAATGTTATTTCAAAATAATGATCACTTCTTCATATGATGAATCAAACGTTGAAAGTGAATTAATGTCAGACTGAACTCGATCAGTTTTGTTAGAAGTTAGAATGCAGTTTCAATCAGTTGTTTTATGAAGCTGGCTCCAGTCAATCTGTTTCTCTCTCTTCATTCTAAACAACTTCTTCTCTGTTCTAAAAACTGATATCCGAGTGACCTTCATCCCACTGGTTCGTTTGGACCAATGGGGAAACAACAAGTCACTGATCACAGATCCTTCCTTAAAGTTCTAAGCTTTTGCTGGAACTGTCGGAGTTTGCTGAGGACCTCAATGCCATGAGGTTCCCCAAAGAACTGATGATCGTCTGGTCAACACGCTAATGACCACGTCATTCAGTTAAAGGCTTATAACATGCCAAGTTATAAGTCATCTTCAACAGCTGAAAAAGCTCTTTTATTGACATTCCTTTAAGGAACGTCTTATCTTGAAAACAACACCAGGAGCTGCCGTTACTTTCGGTTCGAGTCAAGGCGCACGTCTGGAGACGCTGAGAATGGTAAACGAACTGACCAAACTGGACCGAGGGAGACTGACCATCTTCACGAGGTAAAAGTCGTCAAATGCTTTGCCAAGGGTACCAACGTGTAGCCGAGTTCAGCCGGAGAGCTGCCATGCTTCTGGTTAAACACAGGCGCACGTCTGGAGACGCTGAGAATGGTAAACGAACTGACCAAACTGGACCGAGGGAGACTGACCATCTTCACGAGGTAACAAGTCGTCAAATGCTTTGCCAAGGGTACCAACGTGTAGCCGAGTTCAGCCGGAGAGCTGCCATGCTTCTGGTTAAACACATCAAGATAACTCCCTGACTCTTAACTTTTCTTCCTCCATTTTTCTCCTCCTAAACCTTTATCTTCCTAAGCCAGAAACTAAGTTAATGTACCTACAGAAATGAGTAAAATATCATCCTTCACTGTTCTGTTGTTCCTATATTTCATCTGTGCTGAAGTTAATTATAGGAAAAATAATCAACCAATCATGTACAAATGTGTGATGTAATTTACAATTATGTTAAATAAATGGTCCAGTCCTGCTGTGCCAACATAAGTTTAACGTTTCCTGTGAATTACATCTGGTCAAGGTATAGAATTATTGGTATTAAGCTGAAAAAGAGAGAACTCGTTTAATTAATGATGTATTTTTGTGTCAGTCTAAACCCTGCCAATTTATACATCTAAAATATAGGTAAGTCATTAAACTGACCCCTTCCTATATTACTACATTGGTGGCCCGTGAACAGGTCTCTGAAAAGTTTAATATTTAATATTTCTGTACTTTGAATGTTGGCATAATTTTGTCCAAGTTTTAGACTCTGAAAACGATAGTTTTTTGGCTGGGAAAGTGTGTCATGCTGCAGGAAACTGCTGGTTAATGTCACTTGTAGCTGAGGAATTGTCTTTACTCAACTTTTAAACGTTTGTTGAAGTTTTTGGGTTAAAATTTGATGTTGCTGTGTGGTTCTGGTTCTGGGTCGTTTGGACTCTTTGCTGACGTGTCACAGATAAAAGCGCATCTACGTTTGACCGCCGTGTCAAACTGTGCCTATAAGAGCTTCATAGTTCATCTGAAAATTGCTGTCGAGTGGTATCGTTACATTTTAAGCAGGAATAATAGCATTTTGTGTCTGAAGCTGTCGGATCTGGTTCTGACCCGGTCCAGTTGTTAGCTCTGACGTGTTGCTGCAGATACGGTAAAAAGTCCGTGTTGGCGACATTTATCTTGCTATTTTTACTGGGCGCAGCTTGGTAAAACTGTTCTGATGTGAAACGATTCGTTCACAGAATTTTTGTGGTGAATTTTAGCGTTTTATGTGTTGAAAAAGAGTCTGGGTTTGATAAGCTATATGCTGACGCTACGTTCATAACATCTGTTGTCATGCTGTGGTTGGTTCAAGGTGATCACGTGATACGCAGTTGATCGTCAAATTTCAGTTTTGTTCACACAATTCTGACAGATTATCTGGCTTGTTTCGTTTTTAGGCATAAAATATCGTCAGAAACTGTTTAACCGCGGTGTTGTGAGATATTTAAAGGGGTTTTATAGCGTTTAGACGTCGGGAGAACACAAACGTCCGACTGCACGCACGTCCCTAAATGCAACACGAACGACACGTCAACGGAAGTGACGTCACCCAGATAGAGAAAAAAAGGAAAAAGATCGTTTTTTTTTTATATCTAAAAATCCACAGAACTTGTTCTAAACATTTTAAACAAATCCATTCGTTTCTTAAATGAACGTTTGTTTAGGCGATTGTCACATCCAGGCTAAAACTCATCCCAAAAGTTGACGTTTATCCGATTTAGTTTAACGCTACGGCTAAATGCTAAAAGGTAGTCAACGCGGCCTTAGAGCCAACAGCGCCACTATAGTGGCCAGAATGAGTAATTACAGTCGCATTGTGGTAATTTAAGCTTTGAAAACCTGCAATCTGCTGGTTAAAAGTATGAGAACAAGAAACATTTACACAGAATAGATGCTAAACCCTCTGCATTTATTTTAAAACATCTGTAATGTTATGTTGAGCATACAAAAACTCCAGTTTATTTTAAATAAAAAAATATTTAAAATAACAAACAAGAAATCCTATTTTCACTCCTGATAACTGTCAAAATACAGCAAAACAGTTTAGCCAAACTGCAATACATCTTTTTAAGGCATGATGGAGCAGCTTCCTGGGAACATTTTAGTGTGAATATTGCATTTATTTCAAATCTTTTAAAAAGTGTTTGAGTAAGTAAAACGAAAATCATGCTTGTGTTAGTTAGTAACTGTTGTTAAAAAATAAGTTATATATAAAGTTAACACTGCAAGAGGGCATTTAACTTTTACAGGTTCATTAAGGGTAAGTCCTGAAAGAAGGTACCTATGAATAGAAATACTTATTACACGGTGAAACACTTAAACCACACAGCTGGTTAGTTTGATTGACTCAGTGCTACATTAAAAGTGAAGATTTATTTGCACACATTAAAATACGAACTGTCTTATTGATTTTCACAAAAAATCAAAACAAAGATGGAAGTTCAAGAAGGTGCGCGTCCAAGGGTCATACAGTATGTGCCTCTAGTAGACTCATACATCAAAGGATCCGAAGAGGGACCCCAAAGCCGAGGACCATCCAAGGGTCATACAGTATGTGCCTCTAGTAGACTCATACATCAAAGGATCCGAAGAGGGACCCCAAAGCCGAGGACCTGCTCCCCCTGCACCTCGCACAGAGAGAAAATCTCTCTCATTGTGTGGTGACTACTTAGCTGCCCGAAATGTCTTGCAGGAAAAAGATGAACATCCTTTGCATTTCTTTGACAGGATTTTCAAGGCGTATGCAGGCGACATAATGGAACCGGGACTTGAAGAGCAGACGCTTTTCAAATCTGTTTTCAGAAATAATCTAATCTCTGATATTAGATTCAAGTTGCCATTGTACACCTGGTGTCAATTAGAAGTAACATCTTTGGATGAAATCAAACAGGGTGCTGTTACGGTCTTTGAGGCTCATATGCAAAGCAGAACACCCTCTGAGGTGTGCCCAGGTCAAAAGGTCGTATCCCAGTCGCTAAAAATAGAAGAGGTTCTCTCTCCTATAGAAAGCGAGAATAAACGCTGTCGTATCAAAGGCCCTCTGACTTCAGAAGAGAGGGAGAACATACGTCGGTTGTTGGAAGAGTTGGGTAATGCAAGCAAGGATATACAAGATTTTCAAACTGACAAACAACGAAATGTTGGTGCCAGCTGGAACGGTGACTTACAATGGTTTAAAGGGAGCCCCGCTCCTGGAGCTCCTCAGATTGAAAAGTCTGAGACAAGCGATGAACCACAAAAGGTAGGTGTTCACTCTTTAAGAGACCCAAAATGGTTCAGAACGAACCAGGTGGGTGAAAACCAAGGTCTACCGGTGGGTGAACTTCAAAAGGAATTGAAGTATGAGGACCTAAACTCATGTAACAATGCGTGGTCCCAACAGAAACCCCCGAGCCTCGGAACTGCACCTCCCGCGCCTCGAACAGAACAGTTTGAGACATGCAAAGAGTCACGAATGCTCCAGAAAAAAGGTACAACACCTCTATGCTCGGACGAGACAGAGGAAGTAAGTAGTTTGTTAGTAGATTTGAATGTTACAATGCTTGACCAACCTGATACAATGAGTGGCGTTATCATTGATAATGACACTATCAACATTGACCTACCTGGAGCAATGTGCAACACTATCTTTCACAAAAACTCAGAGCTCACGGTTAACAACAATAACATCGACACAGATGCCACAGATGTTGACAGCAAACAAAATGCTGACAGTCAACAAGATCCTGAAGGTCATGACACGGTCTCTCTAACAGATGGTACCGTAGAAGGCACGGTTGACTCCCCAACCGAGATCACTAGCCCGGTAAGTGAACCTTCAAATACAGGTGAGGCAGATGAGACCCAAAAGTTGGACCAAACTCTGGCCCAACAAGAGAACCTCCTTTGTGAGCTGACACATTCAGCACTCCCTGACCACTGCCTACCACAGGTAGTGAAAGGTGTTGAGATCCAAGGATCCCACACCGAAGACGCTGTACTGTCCTCTGGGACAGGTAATTCGGCAATCAACCAAGCTTTCAATGAAACCTTGGTTCAAGGGCATCTGAGTCCAGAAAATGACAGTCAACCAAACACTGACAGTCACTTGGACATCATTGTTGCAGATTACGAGGACCCCTCATCAGACAAGAAGGGGGCAAACTCACATTACCTACCACAGGTAGAGAAAGGTGTGGAGATCCAAGGACCCCACACCGAGGTTGCTGTACTGTCCTCTGGGACAGGTAATTCGGCTATCAGCCAAGCTTTCGATGAGACCTTGGTTCAGGGACATTTGTGTCTAGAACTAGTCAGAAATGACATAGTTTTTACAGACTCAAAGAGCCTCTCTTCAGTCAAGAAGTGGGAAGACACACACAACGACAGTGACCCGTCGCAGTCTGTACAATCAGACACACCTGCGACTGCGCCGACGGTTGTGACACACCTGAATTACACGGAAAGAGGTAAACGTAAGAAGATACGTTGGCCGAAACCTAAAAGGTTCCTGTGTACTGTCTACTCTCAGCTGCGAAAACAGCTTAAACTAAACAATGGCATCCTAACTTGTGCCCATGGACGGACGTCCTCACCTGTGTTCGTGGTCCCCCATGACCTCAGGGGGGTGATGTTAGGTCATGCCCAAGACAAAGACAAATATTTCAATAACCCCACAAACGACAAAGATCTCGCAAACTCACAGACTTCATGGGAAATTAAGGTCGTCCAAGCACACGATAGTAAATAAACTAAACAGTTTAAACTATATTAGTTGCTAAAAGAAACGGCTCCAACTAGAACTTAGAAACGCTAAGGCTAAAACCCACAACAAAAAACTAACCTTAACAACCGTTTAAATCTGCAGGATTTAATTGACATCGGTTATAAAGCTAAGACCTGTTTTTATTGTGTGATACACGTTGACACTGACCCCGTCCTATATTACTACACTACAAAAGAGGTTGTACCCCTTTTCCTGCATGAATTTCTCTTATTTAAAAAAAGAAACATTACTTAAACATTTCAACAAAACTTAATAAAATTGTGAGTTATTAATTTGTTGATGCTGCAGATTTTGGTTTTTGAAAAATCTTTGAAACTGTACGAGGGCTACTATACACAAAATAAAAAGCAACAGTCCACAACAAGCAAACACCTTCTTTTCGATACATAACTGGATGAGTGTAAATAAGGAAATAATGGAAACTGCAAAACTTTTTTCACATTAAAAGCCACATTGACGTACACGGGTGTCTGTTATTGCATGGTTCCATGGTGTAGCGGGCATCACGTCTGCTTAACACGCAGAAGGTCCTGGGTTCAAACCCCAGTGGAACCATCATTCCCTGTATGTTCCTCACAAACAAAAACCTGCAACAATCATTCGAGTTGCTTCATCTTACATTGTAGAAGGGACAATATTTTAATGCGGTAATCTGCTGTTTGTTGTAGAAGTTACTAAGTTATAAATCTTGGCAAAACACTATGAAGTTGCATGACGTTTTCAAAGATTGTATTCAAGGTTTACTTTAAGAAAATGTTTTAACATAGGTTGACTTAAAAGATGTCTACAGTCATTCTCAGACCCTGATTTTGACTTGTATTGACTGTAGGAGCTTCATTATGTCGAAAGGAATTCCAAACTACCTTGCTTTGAAAGCTCCATTGTAAGAACAAAAATGAAGATAACCAGTGAAGTATCTGTGGACTTCCGAATATAGGTACTTTACCAAAGTTGAAAAAGAGGATGTCATAAAGAAGACAGGAACAAGGTGTGTTTGATAAGTTACCTCTGATTGAGCTACGTTGATTCCAAAGTGCAGCAGTCACAAGGTCTAATTCACATGTAGGTCCTGGGTACAACCCCAAGTGCAACCAACCAGGACCAATGTTTTCCAGAGGCCAGTCAAGAACTATTGTTTGTTCCAGAAAGCAGTGTTGACGATCAATTCCTTTTCCTTGTCCTCTGGTCATATTGTCAGGCAAGTTGGACAGCCTTATCACTGTCAAATCTGTCTCAATTGCTGTATTTAACTAGAGAAAGTCTTCTACACAACAAAGTGAAATTGTGAGGTAGTAAAATTGTTGATGTTATGGGTTTAAGTTTTAGAAAAATCTTTGCAATTGTACAAGATGTGCAAAACCATTAAGTGAAAGAAAACAGTATGCAGCTGGCAAACCCCTTCGTCTGGAATAACACAACCGGATGATTGACTAAAATTGAGGAAACTGATCACCGCAAGACTTTCACAGACATGAGAAGTCACACTAAGTAAACAGATGGCATGTGCTGTGAGGTTCCATGGTGTAGCGGGCATCACTCTGTTTAACACGCATAAGGTCCAGGGTTCAAGTCCCAGTGGAACCAAAAGTTGTCCATCTTTTCTATTAGGGCTGTGCGATATGACGATATATATCGTGGGGACGATAGAAACGTGTCTATCGTGCTACTTTCCTTCTATCGTCTCTATCGTGATAAATAAGAATAAAAAATAACGGTCGCAAAGAAGCTTCATATTGTGGTTTTGCGAGATGACGGCGCTGCTTTATGTTTGACGCACGCGCGGGTTTGCGACACATGCTTTACGTTGTTAAACTCGAGTTCAACAGAGACGCAGCCGGCATGAAGCCGGTGTCACCAGATATCTATGGGTGTCACAACATGGAGAAACAGCTGCGCAGGCAGCCCAAGAAGAAGAACTTTTACCAAAAAGAGGGGGAAGCTCACCTTGTTAGCTTCCATTATTTCGCTCCGCTGAAACTCGGAGACAAAATGGGTCCAGAGGACACGAAGTCCAACCGAGTCCGAACTCGGGTCCAGTTAACCAATACAAAACAGACCAGAGACACAACAGAACCGGAATCAAACGCAACGTTTTCTCTTTTCTGTTTCTTTGCCTTGTTTACTCCAGATTCCAGTCAGAGCGGATTTCTTCTTCGTGGGTTTTATTAGCAGCCGTTGTTTTACCGCCACCTGCAGGAAAAATTTGGACCAAAGTAGGTCCAAAGTTGGACCAAAGTTTCTACTTTGGTCCAAATTTCCTTGTTCTTTTTGTTCACATTCTTATAATTGTAACTGTATCTGTAGTAAAATAAAATAAAAAATAAAATAAAAACTTTGGTCCAAATTTTTCCTGTACATCGTGTTGTACACACAACACGATGTGTTTGTGTGTACTTGAAAAATTTGGACCAAAGTTTTTTTTTTTATATTGTGATATATATCGTTATCGTGATATAAAAAAGTCCATATCGTTATATATGATTTTTTTTTCCATATCGCCCAGCCCTATTTTCTATTGTTTTAATAGAATAAGTTTTGACCAGCAGATCATTATCATTGAACCTCATATCATACAGCAAAGGAGGTTGTACCCCTTTTCCTGCATGAATTTCTCTTGTTTAAAAAAAGAAACATTACTTAAACCTTTCAACAAAACTTAATAAAATTGTGAGTTATTAATTTGTTGATGCTGCAGATTTTGGTTTTTGAAAAATCTTTGAAACTGTACGAAGGCTACTATACACAAAATAAAAAGCAACAGTCCACAACAAGCAAACAGCTCCTTTTCGATACATAACTGGATGAGTGTAAATAAGGAAATAATTGAAACTGCAAAACTTTTTTCACATTAAAAGCCACATTGACGTACACGGGTGTCTGTTATTGCATGGTTCCATGGTGTAGCGGGCATCACGTCGGTGAAACGTGCATGTCGGTTGTGATGTGGGGGTAATCTCATATCTACCATGAGTTACCGTTGACTTAATGCAGTGGTTCAGCTCTTTTGAAATGGAGTTCAGTAAAACAAGTTATTGAATTTGCTTCATTTGTAAAAAAGCAGTTTTTTTCTGACTTGATCGATAAGCTAACCAATTGTCCTGGCAGGGGCCATACCCAATGTGGACTGCTGCCATCTTAAAACAGCTCCAATCCACTTTGGCCTTGGCTCTGCTCAGACTTATCCGTAGCTCAACGATTTGGTCAAAATAAAACAATTTCTTTGAGCTGAGGTTGTTCAAAAAGTTACCTTCAAGAAGTAAGATATGAATTGTTGGTTACCTATTCACAAAATGCTGGTGAAGATTCTCAGTCGTCCAGGACATGATAAAATNCTCCCCTCGACTCTCCCTGATCAACCAATCAGGGAGAGTTGAACGGCGTTTGAACGTTTGAACCGCGAAATCTTCAGCTAGATCAAGGCGTGCTTTGGAGGCTGACGTGGGTTCACGTGCACGGAAAACGCTTTCCAGCACGCTCAACACGCACGTGACGTGACGCCCGACGCCAAGACACGGCTGGAAGCGTGTCCCCCATTGACTTTGCATGTAAGCTGGACGCTCCTGCTGTTGAAACGCTGTTAGGTGTGAATGCAGCATAAGACTGTTATAACTCCACTGGCACACAGTCTGCTCATAGAGTTGATAAAGCCCTCTGGATAGAGGCCAAAACGTCTTCTGTAACAAATAAAGTCCAGTTGATCTTGTATTGAACGCCTTTTTTTGATTTTATTCACAAAATCTCATTACACAAGATCTGAACCATTCATTTAATACAGATGTTCATTTATGACCCTCAGACACTCGTGTCTTGTGTTTTGTTTTATCCATCTGTTATCCTCTGAACCACTTCTGATACAACATTCTTACTGCAGGAACTCAGTCCTGAAAATATTCCAGTGTGTGATTGTTGGCATTAAAAGTGAAAAAAAAAAAAGCATCACTCTAACACATTTTTTGTCAATGTCATCATAAACAGATGAATAATTGCTATCAAAGCATGTACATCATTCAAAAATAAATAAATAACAAATCCCAGGCCAGGAAAAAAACATTTATGTACGCTTACAGCCGACCAGCTTGCAGACATGTGGAAGTGTAACGCTCCATCAGCTGAAAACTTTGTCTCCGTGCTCTGCTGTGATCATATTGGCCTTAGAGGCCTAAGTATCTCCTCTGCTGAAGCATAACGGCTGAAACAGCAGCTCCCCCTTGGATTAGGACGTCACTGTCAGTGAGAGCCCTGCTCCGCTCTGATGGACTTATTAGTGGGATGCATGTCATTGTGAAGCTTTGCAGTGATGGCAGGGTATAAAATTTAGAGCAGCGTCTTGCTGCATCCCTTTGCTTACTGAATAAAACATGCCATCATCATATAATAAAAGGCTCAAGAGTAGAATCAGAATATTTATAGCTAAATTCTCTAACACTTGGGGTTATACGTAAGAGGATTTTCTAATCATATAAGGATTCTTGTTCAGTTAATTTCTCATTTTTGGGTGATGCATACCAAGCAATGAGACACTTGTCTCATTGCTTGGTATGAGAGGCAATCCTATATATGAATTAGAAAGTTAAAACGAAGCTAAGCCAGACTTGGATTAAAATGTTGACAAACAGCAACCTTTATGATAAAATGTTCTAATTATTGGCTGTGTTTCTGCAGAAACAGTCTGGCTTTGTGGGAGTTTGCCTGTCACTTGAGCCTGGTGGTGGCTGGCTGGGAGTCAACCACTGATTCAAAATAAACACTTCCTTTTGGCAAGCTTTGATTATTTGACAACAAAAAAACATGAACTTTTCCAAACAGCATCATTTTAAAGCTTGATTCATAAAGAAAAATGTCCATCCATCCATCCATCCATCCATCCATCCATCCATCCATCCATCCTTCCATGCATCCATCCAACCATCCATCCAGCCATCCATCCAGCCATCCAGCCATTATCTTTACCCATTTCTTCCTTTTCAGGTCACAGGGGTCACTGGTGTCCATATCCATGTGTGAGAGGTGGGGGACACCCTGGACAGGTCTCCAGTCCATCACAGAGACAAATGAGACAAACAACCATTCTCTCTCTCACTCACACCTAGGGACAATTTAGAGTTACCAATCAGTCTAACATGCATGTTTTTGGTCTGTGGGAGGAAACTGGAGTACCTGGAGAAAACCCAACATGCATAGAGAGAACATGCACACTCCACCCAGAAAGGTCCCCATGTGGGACTTGAACTTAGGCAACCTGCTCTCTGAGAGGCAGCAGCTCTGCCAACTGATCCACCGTGCTGCCCATCATTCAAATTCAAACAACTTAATTCAAAATATGGGCAACTAAAGCCAACTCTAATTTTTTTATCTTCTGTTGTGGTCTTGTTGGATTCTGAGTATTTGCAACCAAGCGACAAATCTGTGGTTTGCATTTTGAGCTGGTAGCTGTCCAGTTTTGTGTGCACGACTTGCAAATCTGTATTCTTGTCCTTGCACATTATTTCATTTCTCACCTCCACCCGCATCACAGTTGCCTCAGCCCAGTTGGTGCCATCTTGGCAGCTGCCCCAACATTTATGATTTAACCTACATGAATGTACTCGTGAAATGAAAATGGACCAGTTTTATAAATATTGATTTGTTATGGATTTTAGAGTACATTTGGGGTAGCAGCCTTGTATGTTTTCTGTCATAGGGGAACTCTTAATCAAGTATTGTTCAGCTTTGCTCTCTAAATTTTAGAAAACTAGCTTAAAAAGTTATTAAGAGTAGTTTGAAATATTCCCAACAATTATGTGACTACTGTATTTTAAGATCAGTTGCACCGGTTCTTTGTGCA
Source organism: Garcialebias charrua (assembly GCA_038048925.1). Classification (NCBI taxonomy): domain Eukaryota; kingdom Metazoa; phylum Chordata; class Actinopteri; order Cyprinodontiformes; family Rivulidae; genus Garcialebias; species Garcialebias charrua. Next base: position 28,679 of record JBBPBX010007104.1, on the reverse strand, counting down.
AATTATCTAAATTCAAACAACAAGGCTGTGCATTGAGTGACCACCTCAAACATTTTGAGACATTTTAGAGACTCCATCATGAATGTTGTTGGCCAAATAGTTGCCAACAGTCACAGCCCACTTTAGTCTTTAATATAAAGTCGTAGGGGCAGCAGTGGTTCAAACATCCATCCATCCATCCATCCATCCATCCATCCATCCATCCATTCATCCATCCATCCATTATCTTTTACCCGCTTCTTCCATTTTGGGTCACAGGGGTCGCCGGTACCCATATCCAGCAATCCCTGTGCGAGGGGCGGGGGTGGTTCAAACAGTCCACCACAAAATTTGACAGCCCTTAAAGAAGATAAAATATTCTGAAAACAAAAAGTTGTAAGCTGATGAGTTGGTATATTCAGCTTGGAAATTAAAAAAAAATGTGAGGATCTCACTTGGGAAAAGAGACTCTCTGACTCTGACTCTAAAACAAAACTTTTCTTATAGTTTAGACACAAATAAATCTGTTGATTAATCCATTGCATTGTGTGATTTCAGTGAGACCTTTACTGGAGTGAAACTGTAGCTGTGTTTCCATCAAGGTTTCTAGATGCGCATTTTGAAGTATCGCAGCAGAAAAGCTTAATGGAAACGGCAAAATCGAATTTACTTCCTCAAATTCGCCAAAAAGTTTATACGCTCGCTTGAGGTGGTTTTTGGGATCTTCGAAAATGAGCAGATGCGCAAAACGACAGATGGAAACAGATTTTCCGACTCAGTTCTGCCGTAGCGAACATTCACGTCACGTGACGTTCAGCTGTTTCCGCTCCGGACAACATGTAACATCGCTAAAACTAGTTGGCATGACAGAATAAATACAACTTGCCCGATAGCAACACGTACCTGAAATATTCTCTCCATTTTGACGAGATGTGTGGCCGGGTTCTGTTTTCAACCGCTACTTCCTGTTTACTGTAGACATGCGTAACGCTGACGTCTGACGTAATGACGCTGTGCGTGGCCCGGTAGATGCGCTTTTAAGCCAGTTGATGGAAACACTTCTGCTTCGCATTAATTTGTATTTACATATTTGCGAGATTTCAAAAATTTGCTCAAAATTTGAAATGAAAATGGATGGAAACACGACTGTGACTGGAGACAGTATCTTGCATGACCCTTCTTCCAACACACACACATACACACTGACAGCTGATGTTTATCTGCTCTGCCCATCTGGGCCTTGTGACTGAACATCTGCTGAAGCTGCCACTGTGTACGCAGCGTTCTGCAAGTAGTGACAGTGAAGTAGCACTGCATCCCCCCTCCCTGAAAAAAGAGCTAGAGATGTTGGGATGACTTTATCTCCAGATGTCAGAGCTCATAGCAAACCCAACCTTTCTTCAGCTATTCATGGAGTTCTAGCCAGCACTGGTGACATTTATCAGCTATTTTTGTTCAGGAGTGATCTTTGTGACTTTATTGGTTTCTAATAGCTGTCAAAAGGGCCTGCAGCTTTTCTTCCTAATTATATGATGTCATAAGAAATGATCACATACAATTATGAGACAATCATCAAGACCCGCTTGTCAGAATTTCTGTTCAAATGAAGCAAAGGGAGTTTGTAGAACCCTAATACATGCTGTTTGTCCTCTTCCACTGCTTTTCACCCATGTTGAAATAATTAAACATGGTCCACTGTCTCTTCTGTAAAGCACAATGTGCTTCTATAATGGTGTTTACAATGCAGGCATTGAATCATCAGCATTATACAGACTCCCCTTTAAACCAGTTTGTCTATTAAAAAAAAATTAATAGAAGATGATGTAAATACCTTCTTGTCTTGTTTTTTTCTGTGAAGCTTTATTCACAGAATGAGATGCTTTGCAGTGACTGCTGGGCTTTCATCCATTATGGATGCTGTGTTTTAAAGGGATGATTTGTGCAGGGTGATATAAATATATCCTTTTGCTTTCCAGCAGGATGAGAGAGGCAGCTCATGACAGACCACTTTGTTGAGTGAGAGCCTTTATCATTCGATTTCATGTCCAAAGTTGAGGCAAGCAAAGATGCACACGTGACGAGCAGACGGCAAAGCTGTCTATAATTTATGATTATCAACAAATCTCTTGACACCTTCTCTCCAGCCCTGTGCTTCTACAAACAAATGTACTCAAAATCACCCCCCACCCACCAAATGAAAAGCAATTAAAATCAGAGGTGGGTAGAGTATTCAAAATTTTTACTCAAGTAAAAGTATTGTTACTTGAACCAAATAGTACTCAAGTAAAAGTAGTGAGTAGGCATCCAAAAATTTACTTGAGTAAAAATAATAAAGTACTTTGATTATAACCTACTCAAGTAGTGAGTAACTGCGGAGTACCATCTTGTGTCATTAAATTATAACATGCAAATGGATTTACAAGGAAACACGGGCAAGGGCAGCACGGTGGCACAACTGGTAGAGCTGCTGCCTCTCAGCGAGAAGGTTGCCGGTTCAAATCCCGGTCCGGGGCCTTTCTGGGTGGAGTTTGCATGTTCTCCCCGTGCATGCGTGGGTTTCCTCCGGGTACTCCGGTTTCCTCCCACAGACCAAAAAACATGCTTGTTAGGCTGATTGGTGACTCTAAATTGACCCTAGGTGTGAGTGTGAGAGTGGATGGTTGTTTGGTGTGAGTGAGACAGGTCCCTCTTGTAAATGAGTCCCCGTGACTCAACGAAGGCTAGCCTGTATAAATAAAGGTTGAATGAATGAATGTTATAAATAAAAACACAAAGGCAATACCAGCCAAAAGGATTTAGAAATAAACCACTTATCTTTTACATTGTTGTAAATAAAAAAACAAACACAAAGGCAACTGTAGCCCAAATAATTCTGCTAAATAATAATAAACTTGACTTTCTGCAAAACTTTGTTTCTACCAGTAAATGTTGGAACTCATTTTCTTACATTTTGACATCCTATAAACAGCACTAACTGTTTACCAGAATCTCCGACGTCACTCAACATGGCCCGCGCGGAGAGTTTGTTGTGGTCACGTGACTGGTTGGCTTCACTTGATTGGTTACATGTCAGGTGACAATAAGTTACGCAATAATTTTGCTGCGAATGTTTTTACATACTTGAAACAAAAGTAACTGTAGCGATCGGCAGAAAGCCCAAAGTAACTGAGTAAAAGTTGCGGTTTTCTCCCCTAAAATTTACTCAAGTAAAAGTATAAGTCTTTCACATTTAAACTACTCTCACAAGTGCACTACAATTTTCTCAAAAAGCTACTTAAGTAAATGTAACGGAGTAAATGTAACTTGTTCCTACCCACCTCTGATTAAAATGCCCTCACTGCAAACCACTGTGCTTTCTTCTTCATTAAAATAATTGCAAAGTATCACAATTCAGAAGTGATGGGTTTGACAGCTGGTGCAACGTAGTGCAACTTTGTCAACCTGAACGAACATCTGCCCCTTGTGTCCTCTGTTGCCGGCCATGCCACAGCAGGAGGCTGAATGGTAGCATACAAAAGCAGCGTGAGGTGAGGTGAGGCAGATGTGTGTGTGTGTGTGTGTGTGTGTGTTTGAGAGAGAGAGGAGAACAACAGAGTGTGTGAGTGTAATGGTCAATTGCAAAAGAAATGGATGGATACAAAACCCTCCTGCTGTGTCCTCCAGATCTCTTTGTAAGAGCTCAATGTGCATAGACATGCAATGAGATGGTTCATCGCTCATATCTCGAGAAAGTCGGGCTTTTAATTTACCCTTGTACTTCATATTCTATTGATAAAAGACTCTGATACAATTCAGATGGAGAGAGCAGCACACCACCATGGTATGAAGCTTATGAAACTATGCCAAGCAAAAGCAAATCATCATTGCTCAAGGAACATAGAAATAATTCATTACACTGCACTGACGGCGAGAAAGCACTGAGAGCAACACAGTGCAGTTTTTTATTTTTTACAGAATGCTAGTTTTTATTTGTGCTTGAAGTTAAAGATCCAGACAGGAGCCATCAGTGTCTGAAGTTCAGTGTGATAGGAATTGAAACAGAAAGCATGATACAGCAGCTTGTCTCTCTGCCACTTTGTAAATAAACACGTCTTGAAGATTTGGTTTCGTCTTTCTCCTCCAGCTATTTCCATAATGTGCTGTGTCTGCTGTTTCCTGATTGTGTTTCTTCTCTCTCTTTGCAGGAGCCTGATGTGGACCTCCCTGTGACTTTCTGCCTGCTTGACACAGTAAGAGGAAAGCTGAATGTGTTGTGTGCTTCTGAAAAGGAGAAGCCAAACAAGAGGCAAGCTTCCCAACTTTGTTCTTGCCGTATGAAAGCCTTCTCTGTGGACTTTGCTTCGGCACACTCTGCTCTGTTTGGTTACCGCATGTATCCCCCACTCTCAGGTGCAGGAGAGGGATAAAACACAAAGAAGAAAGAAGACGTGGAATGAGATAAACACAGCGAGGAAGCGTAATTAGTGCTACTGACTTTGAGCCAGAGCTAGAAATCATGAGAAAAGACTTCTGAAGACATCTGAAAAGCATTGCAGCTAGCCTCCGGGACGTTTTGCATGTGTGTGTGGATTTACGTGCGCACACCTCTTTCATTTTCAAAAGACTTGAATTTGTGTTTGAATGTGGATTTAGCCCTTCATCATGACACTGCGAGGAGGCTTGAAGAGACTGTGGAATGGCCGTCACAAAGATGTTTTCTGCTGGCTGTTGCTGCTGGCTAGTTATTTCATGATCACCTTGGCAGCCAAACCCAAAATGCCAGGCCACACGCACCTCAACTCAATACGTATTGATGGGGACATATCTCTGGGTGGGCTTTTCCCTGTGCATGCGAGGGGGAATGACGGAAAAGCTTGCGGCGAGCTGAAGAAGGAGAAAGGGATCCACAGGCTGGAGGCCATGCTATTTGCCCTGGATCGTATCAATAACGACAATGAGCTGCTGCCTAACATCACACTGGGGGCCCGCATTCTGGACACCTGCTCCCGGGACACCCATGCTCTGGAGCAGTCACTGACATTTGTTCAGGCGCTGATTGAGAAAGATTCAACTGATGTCAAATGTCTCAGCGGAGGACCGCCTATCATCACGAAGCCAGAGCGGGTGGTGGGGGTGATCGGTGCTTCCTCCAGCTCCGTGTCCATCATGGTAGCCAACATTTTGCGTCTTTTTAAGGTCAGTTATGCACTTTTCTTACTTTTTCTTGTGTCTAAAAATGCATTTGCTGCTAAACTTTACAAAAAGCTATCAACTATTCAATGAAAATCAGCACAGACATGCTCCAGGTAGAGGGTTTTTAATGAAATGCTCTTTATCATCTTATTTTTGTTAGACAAAACACTATCTTTTCAGTTGTCTTAGTCTTTGACATTTATTCCACCCTGTCTAGAAAGCTATGTGCCTGTCATGACACCATAATTCACTTCACTAATGACAATGATTTGCCCGAGAGTCTCAATCTAGCCCTCATCTAATTAATTTAAGGAAGCCATGCGTGGCTCTATGATCTCTGGACTATAGTTGAGTGTAGTGTTCAAAGAATGAGATTTGTTGCTGTGCTGGGTTCATGGGTACACATGTAAAAACACATTACAAGACTATTTTAATACTGGCACTTCACTGTCAAGCTGAAGTGCATTTGAACTAATGAGCATGAAGAATGTGTCAAAATACTATTTTCTTCAGATAGGCCAATAGCTCAAAGGCAGTGCTGTATACTCTAACATTTTTCTTACACGCAGGAACAATGTCCCTTTTATCAACAGGGAGGTCTTTGTGAATTTATTTAATCCTCCAAGGACTGAACTGTACAAGTATATTGGAGATTTAAACATTACTCTTTTTTTTACTGATTCATTTGTGTGCATGAGGTGGTTTTGGATCAGTAGAACAGCTGTAATTTTATTCAACAGTCTGGGTTTTGTTCAAATAATACCCATTATATTTTATATTTGCAAAAGAGTCCTCAAGCTGGTTTATTTCTTCAGGCATCTGATAATTATTTTGTATTACTACCCTGCATTTTTTCTGCAAGTGGATCAAAAATTACTCACATACATTCCCTATGAAACCTCATGGGAACTTCTGATTCTTATCAGCTATAGGTCTCAGGGTTGTGTTTGATGCTCGTCACACAAAAGTCAAAAGTGTTGCCTCTCACCAGGATTATTTTACAAAAGATCTGATATAAGTAAAAGTTATAATTTATTTTGTGGACTCTACAACAGAACAAGCCAGAGATCCTCTTCTGATAAAAGCTTCCAACTCCAGACGTTTACAGTTCAGACTTTTGATTTAATATAATCCTTAACATGATCCAGTACTCGTATGTTAGAAAGAAAGTTCTGAGCACAAAGAACAACAAATGACATGAGAGGTGATGATGATGATGGTGAGTGAAATTAGTAGAAAATAAAAGCCAACCCAGAAGTTTTTGCATGTTACAGCATGACCAAAGGAGCTGTATGTTCATGGATCATATGACTGGCATCGAAAGCTGCGAATGCCAAACAAAGAGGTAGCCCCTGATGTTGTGGTACAACCACCATGAATGCATACACCATTTTCACCGTTCAGCACCCTGAACTGACAAGAGGCATCACTCAGTCTTCATCAACAAACAAGAGGCTTGTATATACCCACATTTTGTGAGATGGCTGAAAACGTATAACTGCAAGAACAAGTCATTAAGGGGATGTGATGGTTTGGGGTGTGAGTCCACCCACAAGAAAAGAGCAGAATTGGCAAACAAAATATTTGTCCAAGCAATGAAGATCACAAAGTTGGCCATTCTTTTGTAAAAAGAAATCTACTTCTGTCCAATGATAACAGCCAAAAGCAAATGGTTTGTTTACTATAAATTGTTCAGAATAAACTACAAATTGAACATTATGCTTTTGTGCAAATTTAAATATGATATAAAAACATTTTACAAAGGACCATTCTAAACAAAAGTGGAAAAAAAATAAACCACATTGATCCTAATACGGGTTCTCTTGTTTAGGGTTCATTTGTGCATACATGAAGCACCACTCATCTGTTCTTAGAACATAAGCACATATGTTTAAAATATGTATTTTAATTTATGTGTGAATAAAATAATTATTGGATGACTTGTCTTAAAAGACAATTTCTGCTGTGTATAGCTGTTTCTTAGTAGCAACCCCCATTTGTGAGGAGGAGAGTATTGCACTTGTATAAACAGCAACAAACGGTCTGAAAGTGTGTTGAGCATCACAAGTGATGTAGTTACGGCAACGTTTGTTTGTACCTGATCACACAGTTCAACTAATATTCTAAAAGGTTAACGTCGAAGAGGTTCGGTTGAGAACAGTGAGGACTGATCAAAAAGCAGTCCACTGTTCAGATTAATTATTTTAGTCCTTCAGGTTTAAACTGTCACCACAGCTGAACTATTTTACTGACATGACTGTTATAATGATATAATGTTTCAATTAGTACACTGTTGTTTGTTTACAGCAGTTTGTGGATGTCAGTATGAGGTCATACTTTCTCTTCTTGTTAGCAAATATAAAATGCCCTTTTGAGAAAGAATACCTCATGTTTTAAATGTGCATCAGATAGAAAACACGTTTTGCTGCTCACTTCTGAGAGACTGACAGAGTTCTATGGACGACTGATGCTTGACAATTCATTTAATTTAGTTTTAATTTATCAACAGACCCAATTTTTTTATATTTTGTGATAACTGTGAGTCAAGTTTTTTCAAGCAGTTCAAGTGTTGTATTTCTAAAACACAACATTTTTATGATGCTATTTTTAATAAGCAGTAATGAATTTGTTTCACTAAATAGAAGCTCATTCCTTTGCTTACTTGTAATGAACTGCATCAATTTTCATTATACTGAATCAACACTGCTTATTTAATCTCACTGCATTGTTTTTAAGGGATGTGTTGAATCCTGTTGTATCTGTTTTTTTTCTGCAAACATATTCTTACTAGACTGTACTGTTGGCATTGAGATACATTTATTGTTCACAGACCAGAGCTGCATAACACTAATCTATAAAAATCAAGATTTAAGATTGCACTTTATAACGGATGAAGCACAAGATGTTGTGTGATTAAATACAAAGACACAATAAACACAACGACCATAAACAATTTGCTCTATGTATCTGCTGAAGGCTCAAATAGTGTTTTTATAGGTGAAAGGTAAAGGATAGGATGTGATCATAATTTTTAGATGTGAGAAAGCATACAGCTTCTGTACGACATCCCAACGTCATCCACAACGTCAAAAATTGATGACCTTCATTTATTCATGGTGACGGTGTTTGAGCGCCAAACATCACCGAACAGGCTTCCCTTTTCAACATCTCATCCATTGAGCTTTTAGTTTGAAGCAGAAAGCACAGAACACAGTCTAAGATTTTACTGGTAGAACAAATAATATGTAGGCTTTGCTCAGTCTACTAAGAGTCATTTTTTTTCAGAATGGACAAATAGCAGTCGAAGCCTAAATCACCTGCTGTGACATTGATTCAACTTTGCTGCTAGGGTCTGACTTACAGCTCAACAAAAGACTGTATGGTGAATCTAACATATACAGTGTAGAGAAATTTACTGGTTTGTCAATAGTCTAGCAGAATAAATG
>JBBPBX010007104.1:7899-19411 GCA_038048925.1 Garcialebias charrua | reverse complement strand
GAACTATTTGTGTTAGTCTTTTTCCAGTGACATGCTCAGACCTGTCAAGCAACCTTTGCTATCAAAGGAACGCAGAGTCTAATTATCCTCGTCGCTGAGCAAGAAAGAAAGCGGGTGATATATTTCACACAGGAACTGCCTCGTTGAACAGAAGAAAGATGTCTGACTTCAAACATAAGTCAGATAGCTCATTCTACGACGCATGACAAGTCGTCTTAGTCTGAATAGAAATGTTTTATGCACTCACTTCCTAGTGAAGATGTTTCCATGCAAATCTATAATGAGCAATTTTTCTGCTCAAACAAAGTCATGACATCCAGGGAATTTTTTTTTTTTGTAGTTAGAAAACGCCGAAAAGCAGTGTCCCCCATCATTGTCGCCTTCATTAAAAGAAGAGGGCACACCTCAAAGCAAAACGTCCTAATCCAAGGAGACAGAGTAACCAAGGGATGTAACTTGTGCTATGCTCAACAACCCTTTAATGCAATGTTTTCCTCGAAACAAGGCTGCCAGTGCTGGCAGAACTTCTTGCAGGAGGTAAATGACACACGGCCTTTCCACTCACTGGCCTGCGAGACATCTTCACAACCAGCTAATTGGCAAGTCTCTGTTTGGGCAGGATGCTGTTGTAAACTGTGCCAAATCCTGCGGGGAGAACATACAGTATTATTTAGCTTTTTTTCTTTTTTCCCATTCCTCTGCTTTAAAGGGCACGGAGCTGCACCGTCTTATACGCAGTAGTCTTTGGCAGAAAATCTGTTCTCTGTGAGATTTGTGAATCCTACATTCTGATAGTTTTTAGATTCAACAAGATGCTTGGAAACGTAAGCAGCAACTCATTTAGACGTACAAAGGCCTTAAATGGATCTTCCCCTCCCCTGACAGGACCTTGAGATCAACTTGGCAAATTTCTGAGAGGGGAATAGCCTACTCCAGAAACACTTCACTCCAAGTAGGAAACATTTCAACAAATGGGTGTAAACACACAGCTAATGTCAAGAGACAGCAAACACATATTCTTTGATTTCTGACGCAGGGAAAGCAGTCTCCAGAGGAAGCCACACAGATTGTGTGTTAGGGTCTGTGAGGTTTTGTCTTAATATCTTGTTTTATTTTTGAGTTTTCAGTGTCATGTGTTTTGTCTTCTGATTTTTTAGGTTATCTTGACTTTCCTACATCACTAATTGTCATAGTGTGATTTTTTGTCCTGTGACTTAGATATAGATTTATTTTCATATTCTCTAATTATTGTTACTTCTTGTCACATTTTATAAAGCTTTTCCTGTAGCATTTGCTTCCTTTCAGGTATTTTTTGATGATTGTATGCACCTCCTGTTGATCACAGCTGTCAGTATATGAGATGCTTTGTGTTTGTTGTCTAATCATGTCTTGGATTTTTATTTTTGGACCTCCTCCTTTCACCTACTTTTTTGCCTTACGTTTTATGAACTGCATTGCAACATGTGTGGCACAGTTGGTAGAGCTGCTGCCTCTCAGTGAAAAGGTTGTCTGATCAAATCCTGGCTTGGGACCCTTCTGAGCAGAGTTAGCATATTCTCTTGGTGCATGCATGTTTTTTTTTTTCTTTCTTCCCCGGGTACTCCAGTTTCCTCCAACAGACTAAATACATGCATATTAGGTTGAATGGTAACTCTAAATTCCAACAATGTTCAGTGAAGTCAGTTCATCTGGACAGTTCCTTTTTTTTGAGAGAGAGATGTTTTGCCCTCCATCCGATGGGTTTCATCAATCTGATACATACAAACTGTTTTCCCCACCAAGGAGTACACTTACACAGTGGACCAAGTTTGCTGGTGAGAAGATGGTTTCTCGGGGCTGTCCTCTCCCCCATCAACTCCTCCCAGGCTACCAGAGCCAAAGTGGTTCAATACATTAAAGTTCATGCTCAATAATCCAGGTAAAGAAGTCCAACACTGTTCAGTAAGAACATCTATCCAGATGAACTGGCTGAACATTGTTAGATTTATTTACCTGGATTATTGAGCATAAACTTTGATATAACTCAAAATTGTCCCTAGGTGTGAGTGAGAGAGTGATTAGTTGTTTGTCTCATTTGTCTCTCTGTCCCTGTGCACCCCATCTCTCACACAGTGACTGCTGGATATGTGCAACAGTGACCACCATGATCCAAAAAGGAAAAAGCAGATAAAGATTATGGCTGGTTGGATGGATGCATTGCAGCACTTTTTCTTATTACTGTAATTTCTACTTCTTTTCTTTTTTAATCTTTCTACTCCTTAGCTTCATGGTTAGTCTCTACCTTTGTTCTCTCCTGCAGTAGTAGTAGTATGAACTTCTTTTGTATTTGGTAGACACTGTGGATTGCTCTCACAAGCAGGAAATGGTATTTGTTTTTCATCTTTGCTTGCTGCAATCTTGGAATTTTTAGTTCGTCCTTGAAGAGACAAGAGTTGAGAGGATTGGTTGAAACATATACTGTAGTTGATTAGATTCCGCATGTTACAGCATAGTTGCAGAATAACAATAAACTGCTTGGTAGATCAGAATGAAGAATACAGTCAATGGTTAGGCAAAGGACAGCAAACGAATATGCTTGAATTGTAAATGTTGAATATTTTACAGGTAAAAAAAGTAGAAGAATTTAAGCCCTAGCATTCATTGACAAAATACATATTGTTTACCAATCAAATAGTTTTAAACTTAGAACCATCCTATGTAAAGAAATGATGAGCAAAGCCATTTATGACCTGACTTAACATGACATTATGCACTGTTTGACAGAGATCATGCACTGTTAGTGCTAGGAGTATGTGCTGTGAATGATGCTCGGCTCCTTCTACATCAAATTTTACTTAGTATTATTTTTTTGTTTGTTTGTTTTTGTTAAATAGTGTTATAGCCATTTTGGAGGCAGTCAATGTCAATTAGCTCTTGAACTGGGTTAACTATTTTTTTCTCACTTGCCCTCAAACAAGACGGATACTTTACTTCCCTCTCCTGCCTTCCTCCTGATTTTGCTTCATCCTGTGTATCAGTGATCCTCTTTACACATCTTCCAAATTGTAACTTTATTATGGATCTGTTCAGCCGGTCTCTCAATGCAATTGATACATTTTTCTTCAAGAGACAGGGTGCTGGAGTGTCCTCATGCCCAAAAGAACGCACACAGCTGGGTATATCATACTTTGTAGATAATACATGTACAAATTGGATTTATGATAACATGGTTTCTGCTTTTTTTGAATCGGTGGATACCTAGGATATCAACAAATTAAGAGGAGGTCAGCAGCAGTTTCGGCCATGGTAAAGATGCCAACCTCATGTAAAGTATTAATCTGTGCTCCGGGCTCATATGCTTTGCAAGCTCCCTGGAACTCAACATCTGTAAAACTAAGTTATGGCCATTTTGTGTTTGCAAAAGTTGACAAATTGTAGCAGTCATCTAAAAAATAAAATAAAAGGCTGATTCCAAAAGTAAACGTTTTCAGATCTACATCACATTAACTTTTGAATCCATCCTCTACAAACTCTGAACTGTGAATTAATACATACTATCAGCCAACAGTTTCACAAGCTTTTACTTTTGTTTTTACAGCACTGTTTATACAAATTTCAGCAAACACCATTCATGTTGTAACAAAGTGAACACAATGCACGATACATGATGTGACTGAATGAAAAAAAAAAGATTTTTTTAAATTAGTATTTTTAGATTTTTTTTTTAGCAGTCAGACTCAACCAAGGCTGTCTGTTTTCACAGATTCTGTTCATAACTTTTACGAACAGAATTTCTAGTGCAGCTTGGGAGCTAAAGCAGTCCAGCTAGGTAACCTCAGAATGCCATCTCAGCTATTTGCAAACAGTGTGGTCTAATTAGCGTCATTATGCAGTGATCTCCAGCTCTCACTGCAGACGTTTGCAGCTGAATGTGAAGCAGCTGGGATGAGGATCAGCACCTCCAAATCTGAGGCCATGATTCTCAGTCAGAAAAGAGTAGACTGCCCTTTCCATGTTGGAAGTGAGGTGGTGCCTCAAGTGGAGGAGTTTAGATATCTCTGGGTTTCCTCACAAGTCAGGGAAGAATGAGTCATGAGATGGACAGCAAATGAACATCTTAACTCCAGAAGATCTGAAAGAGACGTGGACCTCCCTCCTCAAGCTGCTGTCCCCGCAACCTTATTCCAGTGGCAGATAATGAATGGATGGAAGAAAGATTATTTTTAAAACTTTCTCACATGCATTTTTAAAGTATTTCTGTGTTGAGCAAACATTCTGGATAATGTGGAGGGCAGCCCGAAAAGCCTTTAATCAACTTATGTACTGTCGTGTGCTCGACATGCGGAATTTTTTTTTCTGAATCACACTGATGGAGAAATAAGACGCCATGGAATTGTGATTTGCATGGGCCCTAAAAGAGACCCCAGGTGAAAGAAATAAAGTGCTTCATATTTTGAAAAATCATGGCACTCCATAGGGTCAGTAGTTGAAATTGCCTATTTATGAAGCGGGTTTATTTTTCCAAATATGCTGCAACATTATATTCCTTGTTGAGCTTTTTAAATTTTACAGGTTACATTTTGTTCTACCTCACTTTATTTTTCCTGAATTTGGGTTGACATGGTAGAAATTCTCACAGGGCTGTTTATGATTTTTGGATTTTATTTAGAAAATGTAAATCTTTGTAAAATGAGTTCAATAAAAATACAGCAATATTGACTGTGCTCTTTTGTTCTCTTTTTAAATTTGACAAAATACAATGACCGATGGTATATTTTTATATTATATCTTCGTTTAATGCAAATTAGAGAGATATTTTCATGAGTTGGTTATTACGTTAGCCAGGTTTTCATTCTCTCTCTGTGCAGATACTTTGGCAGCACGGTGGCACAACTGGTAGAGCTGCTGCCTCTCAGCTAGCAGGTCCCCGGTTCAAATCCCGGTCCGGGGGCCTTTCTGGGTGGAGTTTGCATGTTCTCTCCGTGCATGTGTGGGTTTTCTCCGGGTACTCCAGTTTCCTCCCACAGTCCAAAAAAAAAACATGCATGTTAGGCTGATTGGTAACTCTAAATTGACCCTGGGTGTGAGTGAGACAGGTCCCTCTTGTAAATGAGTCCCCGTGGCTCTACGAGGCTAGCCTGTATAAATAAAGGTTGAATGAATGAATGAATGAATACTGAGAAAGTAAGAATGGTTGGGGATAAAAAAATTAGGCGAACTTTTTTTTTTTTTTTCAGTTTTCCAGAAGCATTGTGGAAAATAAATGTAATCACTGGATTATCTCAAGGTATAATTAATACATTAGTCCTTCGTTTATCGCAGGTTTTAGGGACCACGCCCACCCGCGATAAGTGAAAACCATGAAGTAGGAATACAGTAGTTCAAGTTCAAGTTCAGTAGACATTGTAATGGCGTGCCAGGTTGTAATCACACTCACTCATCACCTGCTACTCCCACTGTCCCTCCTGTAGGGTCCTATCCCAGAGAATCTTGGACAAAGTAGATGCCATTTCCTGCATTCTGGTGTATTTTACAAAGGTTTATTACAATAGATTAACATGAAACAAAAGAGGTAAACTCCTTATTGAAATGTCTGCAAAGCTGCAGCTCTGCGGGGGGGCGTTCACTTCAGGACAAATTGTAGTCGCTGATTTGTCAGTTGCTTAATTGTCAGTTTTAATCATCAAAATTAAAAGAAACAAACATTTGAAATATACTCTGATGCATGCTCAATAATCCAGGTAGAAAAATCTAAAAAAGCTAAGTCTGGTCCTCTGGACATTCAAAAAATAAAACAAAACAAAGCAAAAAAAATGTAGAAACGTTTCGTCTTTCGTCCGAAAGACTTCCTCAGTCTGAGTTGCTGTGTTCAGCTCAGTCTTATAAATAGCACCCTCCCACAGTGTTGCACAACCAGTTGGCTGATGACAGCCTGAAACCAGCTGCTCACATGATCAAGGAGGGCCATCAGCCTAACAATGGATCATTAGCACCCTGATGGTTGTTTGCTATTCACAGAGGGCTGAGTGATAAAACACAACGTCCCAGTGGCTTTTAAACCCCAAAATACATTACGGCAAAGACTGGTTCATCCCAAAGATCCAGTCCCCCGGCACAAACAGAGTAATATTGTGTATGCTGTTCAGTGTCAGGAGGGCTGTGATCAGTCTTATATCGGGGAAACTAAACAGCCACTGGCCAAAAGGATGGCCCAGCACAGAAGATCAACATCATCAGGTCAGGACTCTGCAGTCTACACTCATCTCCAGGCCAGCGGTCACTCTTTCAAGGATGAAGATGTTCACATCCTTGATAGAGAGGAACGATGGTTTGAGAGAGGAGTAAAGGAGGCCATCTTTGTGAAAAGAAACCGTCCATCATTAAACAGGGGTGGAGGCCTCCGGGTTCAACTGTCCCCCTCTTACAATGCTGTTATTGCTAGTATCACTCAGCCCTCTGTGAATAGCAAACAACCATCAGGGTGCTAATGATCCATTGTTAGGCTGATGGCCCTCCTTGATCATGTGAGCAGCTGGTTTCAGGCTGTCATCAGCCAACTGGTTGTGCAACACTGTGGGAGGGTGCTATTTATAAGACTGAGCTGAACACAGCAACTCAGACTGAGGAAGTCTTTCGGACGAAAGACGAAACGTTTCTACATTTTTTTGCTTTGTTTTGTTTTATTTTTTGAATGTCCAGAGGACCAGACTTAGCTTTTTTAGATTTGAAATATACCAGTCGTGTGTAACGAATGAATGTGCAAGTTTCACTTTTTGAATGAAATTACTGAAATAAATAAACTTTTCCACAATATTCTAATTTTATGACCAGCACCTGTATTTCAGATTTACTTTTAATCACTTTATGTGTGATTTATAAGTGTACAGTATTAAGTGCAGGGTCATTTCTCGTTTAATTAGTATATCCCACACCGGGGTCAGCTGTGCCTTGTCATCCTCCTCCCTGCTCCGCAGTGATTCACACATCAGTACACAAAAACGCAGAAATGTATGCATAGTGCAAAACTTTAATTATATTTGTGTTTTTTAATAAAATTACACATGACTTTGAACTTTTAGGGATAGAGATTTTTTTAAGAGCAGAAGCAGAAATGCGAAGCAGCAGCTCTGATGTGAATTCAAAAAAATTCCTCCTGTCTGCTCCGGACCATGTAGCTAAATTACTACACCTGAACGGGCAATGTAGAACCAATCTGAGCATGCGTCTAACATAAACTGAAACTTAACGCTTGTGTATGTTGACCTGCATCAAGAGTGAGTCATTGACAGATGTGGTGGAGAGAATCTGGTGATTTTTCAAAATTAAAGTTTTTTTTTTTCTTTTTTCTGTGCTGCCCAGTACAAATTGACCCACGGCCTGGTACCGGTCCGCGGCCTGGTGGTTGGGGACCCCTGTTGTAGAGAAGCGGAGAGCAGCAGGACATCAAAGGGACGTCACACAGCTTCAGCTCTGCAGCACGAGCAGAAATGCACTTCTTGATCAATTACACTGAAACAACTGAACATGAAGTTCTAAAATATTCAAAAATAACTTTTATCACTTTTATATTTTGTGATTATGACAATTTTACCATGTGACACTTGGAATTTTAACTTGCAAGACAAAAGTTGATCGGGTCAGCTGGATAGCAAAACCGATGCAGGAAAAAGGTGTGTGCATGGCAGAGAAGGAGATCAGCTGATCAGCTGTAGGAGGGAGCTTCCCCTGCACTTGTGGGCTGCACACATAGTGCAAAATCATTTAAAATAATTTATTTCAAATCAACAATCCATGGCTCATCCATCAATCAGCCAACTGTGTCATGTCCAACCTTACTTTGAAAAACCGCGATAAACGAACTGCAAAGTAGTGAGAGACTAATGTATACCATACACACAAAGTAACACACAGCTGCGACTTTGTGAACAAATCTAGAGGATAAGTAAACAAAATATATATAGCTTTCCCAAAAGACAATGATGGTGGTTACAAAAAAACAAAAGAAACTTTACTGTTAACCACTATTATTTTATTTGTTAAGTCTGCTAACATATGCAGGAGAAAGTGTGTTTTTCCTGTTTATTTATTTATTTTTATTAAATTATTTCATGCAACATCAAACAGATTTGTTTGAAAGTCTCAAAAAATTATCACTGGATTTACATCATCATCTAAACAACTTTTGGAGTCAACTTGACTCAAGATGGCCACCACAACTGTTCAACATCAGCAAATACAATTTGCTATAAGTTTTAAATACATCTGGGTAATATTTGGTGTGTCAGAGTCATTCCCAGCTCATATTCCAAATGCTAACAGATTGCAATAAATATTTATTTAAAGCACCAATAACTATTGGAGGCATTCCTATATGTGTGTTAGCAAAATATCTTATGAACCACTGGACATATTAAAAACACTAAGAGGAATGATGGATTAGAAGTACATCTATAACTGATCATCTCTGAAGGCAACATGATTTAGGTTGGCTGTTTGACTTGAGCAAACAACAATTACAACAAAGTCAGTTTTACAGATGTTGAGTTAAACTTGCTGTGGTTGCAGCTGAGAGTCGATCCCAACACATATTGCGAGTGTTAGTTTTTGTGAGATCTTTAAATATTGCATGTGATTGCATATACTGTAGTTTAAGGTTTGATAACAACTACATATTTCATCATCCTGTAACTATCTCAACCTAAGATTTAGGCAGGTTAGGCGACATGAAACGTGGATTCCTCTAAGGAAAGCTCTGTTTTTATTTACTGGTAGTTTGGTTCACTTATTTGACCATATTTTACAATCAACACATTTTTTGGCTAAATGTTTTAAAATGGAATATTTCCATTTGTTTTGTAGCTCCTCACGTCTGGGCTTATACCTTAAGCTCCTTTCGGAGTTAGTGTGAGGGAGAAGTGTCTGCTCAGCGCTTCAGAACTGCCAGGATTCCATCCTCATGGTGTGCCATGAATATTTTACTATACTGCTACGTAATCTATGTCAAGGGATCGTGGTTGAAAGCTTCTGCACTGCATTCCCTCGAGTGGGTCCAGCTCCTGGTCTGTCTGCATCACTCGGGTTCTCATACTGCCTCATAAGCAGAGGCAAAATGCATCAGCACTTTGAGGTAATTAGTGGTTGGTTGCTTATGACACTCAAGACAGACGGAGTGTAATTAAAGCCCCAGGCTTTTGATTGTATCTCTTATCCATCACTGAAAACAGCTACAGACGACTGGCTTGAGCTGGGTTATTGCTGCAGCAGTGAAAAACTGCAGGAGGCATGCACGGTGTTTCAGGTGTTGATGCTGACTTGCTGAGACAATCATAAGATTTCAGATGAAAATAGAGGTAACCTGGGCAACTTCCACCCCAGCAGCTTTTTAAAATGAGGTACAAGCAGCCCGAGTCAGCTGGCAAGGCTTGAACAAAAGAGATGTTGGAAATGCAGGTACTGTAGTTGAAAGAAAGGAGTGAGAAAATGGTAGCAGGATGATTTAAGAAGGATAAAAAGGGGTTAACTGGTTGCCTGTTTGCAGTTTGTGAAGCTGTCTGAAACAATGGCGGCGGCCCTCAGGCATGGCGTCCTAAGCATCTCCTATGTTGGATCTCCCTCAGTATCAAAGATGAGCTGAAAGTTTAGAGGCAGTGAGAAAATGTGCTCACATATGCTTTTTACTTTCAGTTGTTAATGGCCCATGTTTTCACCCAGTAATGGATGTAACAACTCTTTCTTTGTCTGTCAGCCTGGATTAAAAATACTGCAGCGTGTGTGTTAAACACGCAATAATGACTTTTGATACGGCCTGAGCTGAAGTCATTCAGTGAGAAACAGGAGACAATACCAGTACTACTCAGTCTCATTTGTAAAGGCAACCTCAAGTCAGTCATGCCTTCAGTTTTTACAGCAGCTCCTGTGACACTTTGCGCTACAGCTACTGTTTATATTGCGCCACTGTTTGATGGAGAAGTAAAAAGCCTTCACTGTTTTTATCAAATCTTTATTATGAGCTGCCACCAAAGACAGAAGGCCATTAATATATTGTTTTTGCCCATATCTCTTATGTTAGCAAAAGATCTCAGAAATCACTGGACATATTTTAATGAAACTCTCAGAATGTATTTATTCTGTGATAATCTGCAATGATTAACATTTGAAGTAAACTTAATTCAAGGTGGCTGCCACAGCCAATTGACCATAGGAAACACAAACATGGATATTTAGCTACTGTTTGATGGGGTAGTAGCTGACCTTCACTTAAACATATTACAAGCACTACCACATCTTGCAAGGTCTGCTTAAAACTTTAACATTTACTGTTCCCTTCTGTTAGCAAAATATGTAAGTTGTTAGGATTTAGTGAAACTTTCAGCAAGTAGTTGTTGGGTTTACATCTGTAGCCGTTTGTCTTTTGGAGTCAACCCAAGTCAAGATGGCTTTCACAACTAATAAACATTAGTCAACACAAAACCAGCTTTAACTCTGTCAGTTTTACAGTTACAGTTTGGTGTTCTACTTACTAAGAGTCCATTGCAACTCATATGCTGAGCAGTACCCATTGTGCTACCTTTTTATTATTTTGTTTAGGTGTCAACCAGGTTTGCCTGTTAACAAAATATCTCATGAATGGTCAGACACATTTTACCGAAAGCCATCTTTAGGTGACCATCTATAAATGACTAATTTTGGAGTCAGTCCACTTCAATATGGCAGCCACAGCTAAATATTTAACAAAACAAAAAGGACTTTAACTCAGATTCAGAGATATTGCTATAAATGTTAATGCTGTAGTAGATGAAAGTCATTCACAACGTGCATTCTAAGCTCTAACTTTTCTTATGAGATTTGATAATAGCGCAAGAGACTTGCATAATGCTATATTTAAGATTAGAGTAAAAGGGCTAAAACTATTGTCACTTATCAAAAGAGTGTTAGTTTAAAAATTTGGCATGAATGGTGACATGCATTCTTTCAAACTTCATTAGTTTTTGCCATTGGATACATACAATACTTTTCATTTCCCTTGAAGTTTAACATGATAATCTAAGCCTACGATCTGCAGATAGTTTGGCTCATACTGATTCTGTTTTCAGTGCTTTTATAATTGGCACAAAATCAGATGGATTTCATGGAAGTCACAGTGTGGTCAGATATCCCCTGACCCGAAGTAACAGGAACACTGGCATGGCTACAGGCCACTGTACACTCTTGCTTGTTAGTGCTCTCTCGCACATGGACAGTCCCCGAGGTGCTGGCTCTCACCTTCACAGCACCTCGTTACTTTAGACTGGGGCAGTAATTGAAGAGAGGCGGATCTGGAAAAAGAAAAAAAAAAACACTGTCTGTGCTCACTCAAACCCTATTCTAGGTATAATTTTAAGCATACTTTGCTACATTAGCTCATTCTTGCAGCTCAGTTCCCGCAAACCCAACCGAGCTCAACATATCTCACAAGCTGAAGTCCCTGCATTCAGAAAGTCAAGCCAACAGGAAAACACACACAAACAAGGAAGCAAATCGATAAGTGGAGAAA
>JBBPBX010007103.1:25548-58640 GCA_038048925.1 Garcialebias charrua | reverse complement strand
TATCTTTGATTATTTAAACAATGTTAGTAAGTAATACTAATTACATTCAATAAAGTAGATAATTTATTAAATGATGTATATAATCTTTCATTTTAATGCATAAATATAAAAAAATGAGTTTTTAAATAAAATCAAGTAGATTTAAATGTATAAAACTTACTTATGCCATGAATCATTTCTGTGAGTGAATGTCCATCTTCTGAAATTGTACCCTAAAATCATCCATACAGTGTACATATATTGGGATGAAGGGTTTAAAATGTGCAGTTTTCTCCCAAGTTTGACAAAGTTATTTTTACTGTATTTCTTCATTCTCTCATGTAATGTCTCATTTTTTCCATACTTCATGATCACCTGGCTGTGATAAACTGAAACTTTGATGCTATATTAGTGGTTTGAATGCCTCAAAGAGGTCAAAGAATTCCTAGTGGAATTAATTAGATAATAGGCCAAACAAAGCCTTCGTGGGGCAGCGTTGAGTGATCTTCACCAGTACATAAAGAGAATCATAGTAGCATAGTATGAGATAGTAAGTTGCCCAATTATTGGCAGCATATATGTACATTTTGTAGCAGTTACACCAATGTGATTGGTATTTACTTCATTTCTATTTTGCAACATTCTTTTTGAGGGTTTTTTCACTATCTCAAAGCAATTTAGGGCTGTTACCTTTACTGATGCCCTTCATGAAATTTTGTATTGAAATTGAAGTTATAATGTTCTATGATTCATTTTTTCTGTATTTTTTTTTTTTTCAATTATCTTTGTCAAAAAAGTTTTTAGTTCCTTACCTTTAGGGACATTGCAAAATTCATCAATGACTTTTGTTTCTGTAAACCTGCTAACTTAAAAAATAAAGTCAGCTACAGTGGGAAAACTATGCAGATATGTGGGTCGTTTTTGTATCCATATATACACAATATATATTCACATATATTGTGTACATGTCTTTGTGTATATTTGAAAATATATCATAACATTTCTATATAATGGAATATATTGTATAATATATTGGAATTATAATATATTGGAATATATTATAATATATAATATATATATTATAATATATTGGAATATATTTTACAATATATTCCAATATATTTTACAATATATTCCAATATATTTTTGTTTCGTAAGGGCCACCACCAGCCTGATCAAGAAAGTTAATCAGAGACTCTACTTCCTCAGGCGGCTGAGACGAGCTGGTCTGAGAAGCTCAGTCCTCATCTCCTTCAACAGATGTGCAGTGGAGAGCAGCCTGTGCTGCAGCATCAATGTGTGGCATGGAGGCTGCACAGCTGCAGAAAGAAAAGCTCTTCAGAGAGTGGTGAAAGCTGCACAGAAGTCTGTTGGAGTCAGTCTCCCCACCATCACAGACATTTACACCTCCAGATGCAGGAAGAGGGCCACCTGCATCATGAAGGACCCCACTCACCCAGCACACACACTTTTTGCCCCACTCCCCTCAGGAAGGAGGTTGAGGAGCATTAAGTGTAGAACCACTAGACTGAGGAACAGCTTCTACCCTGAGGCTGTTAGACTCATGAATATCTAACCAGAATAATCACTGTGAAATATTACATCATGTTGCTACTGAATTGTTTCATGTTGCTGCTGACAAAAATCTGTTTCATGCTGCTATGTTCATTTGTGATCATCTGCTCATACAGACTCATGTTCGTGCAGCTGTTTGGAGTACGGTAATGTTTTCTATGATAGTAGTGCTTAGTGTATTTTTAGTTTATGTTTTTCTTAGTTCATATCTTAGATGTTATTACTGTTTTTCTTTTACATTTTATTGTTGGATGTAACTGTTACCCTGTGTACATAATCTTGTTTCATCACATGTACCACATGTGATGCAAATGACAATAAAGATTCTCTGACTCTGATCAGGTCGTGATCTACAGCTTTCGCTGGAGCAGTTTGCAGCTGAGTGTGACGCGGCCGGGATGAGGATCAGCTCCTCCAAATCCGAAGCCATGGTCTTGAGATGGAAAAAAGGGTAGAGTGCCCTCTTTGGGTCGGGGAGGAGGGCCTGCCCCAAGTGGAGGAGTTTAAGCATCTCGGGGTTTTGTTCACAAATGAGGGGAAAATGGAGGATGAGATCGATAGGCAAATAGGTGCAGCGTCATCAGTGAAGTGGGTGCTGTCAGTCGTGGTCAAGAGAGAGCTGAGTCAAAAAGCGAAGCTCTCAATTTACTGGTCGATCTACATTCCTACGGGCCAAAATTAGTTTTCTCCGCAGGGTGTCTGGACTCTCCCTTAGAGATAGGGTGAGAAGCTGAGTCATCCGGAAGGGACTCAGAGTAGAGCCGCTGCTTCTCCACTTCGAGAGGAGCCAGTTGAGTTGGCTCGGGCATCTGGTTAGGATGCCTCCTGGACGCCTCCCTGGTAAGGTGTTCCAGACACATCCCACTGGGTGGAGACCCAAAGAAAGACCCAGGACACGCTGAAGGGATAGATGTTTCCTGGATGGCCTGGGAATGCCTCGGGATACCCCCAGAGGAGATAGGCCCAGTGGCTGGGGAGAGGGAAGTCTGGGCCTCCCTACTTAAGCTGCTACCCCTCAACCTGACCCCAGTTAAGCGAAATAAAATGTATTTATGTATGACAAGAAAGTTCATGCTCAATAGTATTTATGTATGGCATTGCTGTATTTGACATGTAGACAAATTGCAGAAACTAATCTAACAGGAGCACTGAAAGTTATATAGTTTGTTTTTTCATCCTCCTTCACATTTTTCCCCCCTCTGTATGGTGCTTGTTTAACTTCCGGGTCACGCTGTTATGTGACTTACAACATAAGCTGGTCTTATTTTTATAAAAATATAAACATTATGAAATTCAAGAACATGTCAATAAATCTATGAATATGAAATGCATCCATAGACAACAATTAAGTCCAAAATGAAAAAAATAATAATAATCATGAGAGAACAAAGCAAATGCAGAGTTCTGATGTAACCATGGAAATGTCTAAACAAAAACTGCTGGAGTTCCAGTAAATATTTTAAATGTTTTCTGCAGGGCAAATAATAGTGAGGAATTATTGATGTACCTACAATGTGAGTGTAGTTTTCTTTAGTCTAAAATTTGTTTAGAACAAAGTTTAAGATTTAATTTGGCTTGAATTAATGCACTCCTCTTTGAATTGCTTTGAATTGAACACCTCAATGTGTAACTGGCTGCTAGACTTCCTGACCGGGAAACCACAGACAGTACGGATCGGGAGTAACACATCTAGCACCATCACATTGAACACAGGGGCCCCACAAGGATGTGTGCTGAGCCCCCTTCTATTCACCCTGCTAACACACGACTGCACACCATCGTACAGCTCCAACCACTTCATCAAGTTTGCGGACGACACAACAGTGGTAGGTCTCATCAGCAACAACGATGAGACGGACTACAGGAACGAGGTGAGCCGCTTGGCCTTGTGGTGCGGACACAACAATCTCACTCTCAACGTGGAGAAGACAAAGGAGATTGTCGTGGACTTCAGGAAGAGGGATGCACAACATGCCCCTCTGACCATCAACAGCACCGCAGTGGAGAGAGTGGACAGCACCAAGTTCCTGGGAGTGCACGTCTCAAAGGACCTGTCCTGGAGCAGGAACACTGCAGCACTGGCGAAGAAGGCTCACCAGCGCCTCTACTTTCTCCGCAAGCTGAAAAGGGCTGGAGCTTCAACCTCCATCATGTGCACCTTCTACAGAGGTGCCATAGAAAGTGTCCTGACCAGCTGCATCACTGTGTGGTTTGGTGCATGCACTGCATCCTGCCGCAAGAGCCTCCAGCGCATCGTGAAAGCAGCTGAGAAGATCGTCGGCACCTCCTTGCCCTCACTGCAGGACTTACACAGCAAACGCCTCACTCGGAAAGCCCACCGCATGGCAGGTGATCCCACACACCCACTACACAGCCGCTTTAGACTGCTGCCATCAGGGAGGAGACTGAGGAGTCTCCAGGCTCGTACCAGCAGACTGAGAGACAGCTCTGTTCATCAGGCAGTCAGAATGCTAAACACTCTGCCTGCTCTGCCTCCCCTCCCATTTGAACTGCCTTAACACAAAAAACTTTCTCACACATTACCACTCAACACAAAGTTTTTAACACTGGACTCTGTGTCATCAAACGGGTTATTCACTAAACTCTCGGTCATGTGTTCATTCAGTTTGCACTACTTCTCATATTTGCACTAATGTTTGTATTACATTACTGCCTATAGTCATACTACTGTTTACATTCACTGTTTACATTTATTAATACTGTTTACATTTATTACTACTGCTTTACATTTATTACTACTGTTTACATTTACACTACTTTTATCTACACTACTGCAGATACATATACAGCATTCTCTGACTAGCCTTATCTAAGGATGCCAAATGTGCCTTATGTGCCTCACTGCATATGCCACTTTGCCTCTATACCAACATCAACTACCTCATACATATACTGTGTACATTAACTTATATGCTGCTGTGCCACTCTTTGCAAATGTCAATGCTAGAACCTTCAGTTTATTAGATATACTTTTTATACTTTTTATACTACTATGCAAAAACTCAGGACAGTATTACACTTTTATTATTTCATTTTATGCTTATGTTCATTGGGTGTTTGGTGTTTTAGGGGTGTTTGGTGTTTCAGTGTTGGTGTTAATTTTCATACTTTTATACTATTATGAAAAAACTCAGGACAGTGTTACACTTTTTTACTATTTTATGCTTATGTGTATTAAATGTTTTAGTGTTTAGTGTTTAGATGGTTACTGTTGCACCGAGGGACTGAGAGAAATGCAATTTCGGTCCTGTGTATGTCCTGTACATATTGCAGTTCTGACAATAAAGTTGACTTTGACTTTGACTTTTATCATGGTAGAGGAGTTTGTGCGCCTGAATGATCCTAGGAGCTTTCGCTGTTGGGGGCAATTATAATTGCCCCTGGTAGGATCTGCTAAGGCAGACTGGTCTTAGGTGGCAGGTGTAGCATGAAGCTGCACTGCTCTAACTATGGCCCTGACCCTTATTCATCTTCCAGACTCACCATGAATTGTTTTCTTTAAAGGTACATCTAACTTCAGCAATGTCTGTTTTTCCACACTCTTCCCATCATTGGACACAGAGTCAGCTAAAGTCTGACAAATGTTTACCTTATTCTCCCTATGTTTCTAAGAAAGAAAAACAAATCATTAATGAAGTTTGATTTATGTGATCAACAAGTGTGAACATGAATAATTTTGAATGTTTTTCTATCATTATGATGAAATAATGTGAAATATTATAATGTGAATACATGTATTATGTTTCTTTCTTCTGTTTCAGAAAGTGATTATCACTTTGTACTTCAGAAACACCTGTTCTAAAATCTCTTTGAGCTGGAGCAATTTGTTTCAGAGGGGAAGTAACTTCCCATAGGCTCACCACCTGTGGGAGGGGCCAAAGGGGTCGGGTGCAATGTGGATGGGTGGTGGCCGAGGGCGGGGACCCTGGCGGTCTGATCCTCGGCTACAGAAGCTGGCCATTGGGACATGGAATGTCACCTCTCTGGTGGGGAAGGAGCCTGAGCTAGTGTGTGAGGTTGAGAGGTTCCGACTAGAAATAGTCGGACTCACCTCAACGCATGGCTCTGGCTCTGGAACCAGTTTCCTTGAGAGGGGTTGGACACTCTTCCACTCTGGAGTTGCCCCTGGTGAGAGGCGCCGAGCAGGAGTGGGCATACTGGTTGCCCCCCATCTTGGTGCCTGTACGTTGGGGTTCACCCCGGTGAACGAGAGGGTAGCCTCCCTTCGCCTACGTGTGGGGGGACGGGCTCTGACTGTTGTTTGTGCCTATGCACCAAACGGCAGCTCAGACTACCCACCCTTTTTGGAGTCCTTGGAGGGGGTATTGGAGAGTGCGCCTCCTGGGGACTCCCTTGTTCTACTGGGGGACTTCAACGCTCACGTGGGCAATGACAGTGAGACCTGGAGGGGTGTGGTTGGGAGGAACGGCCCCCCTGATCTGAACCAGAGTGGTGTTCTGTTATTGGACTTCTGTGCTCGTCATGGATTGTCCATAACGAACACCATGTTTAAGCATAAGGGTGTCCATATGTGCTCTTGGCACCAGGACACCCTAGGTCGCAGTTCGATGATCGACTTTGTTGTCGTCTCATCTGATCTGCGGCCGCATGTCTTGGACACTCGGGTGAGGAGAGGGGCGGAGCTGTCAACTGACCACTACCTGGTGGTGAGTTGGCTCCGATGGTGGGGGAGGATGCCGGTCAGACCTGGCAGACCCAAACGTATTGTGAGGGTCTGCTGGGAACGTCTGGCAGAGTCTCCCGTAAGACGGAGCTTTAACTCCCACCTCCGGGAGAGCTTTGAACACGTTCCAAGGGAGGCGGGGGACATGGAGTCCGAGTGGGCCGTGTTCCGCGCCTCTATTGTCGAGGCAGCTTATCGGAGCTGTGGCCGCAAGGTTGTTGGTGCCTGTCGTGGTGGCAACCCTCGAACCCGGTGGTGGACACCGGCAGTGAGGGATGCTGTCAGGCTGAAGAAGGAGTCCTATTGGGCCTTTTTGGCTTGTGGGACCCCGGAAGCAGCTGATAGGTACCGGCAGTCCAAGCGGCATGCGGCTCGGGTGGTTGCTGAGGCAAAAACTCGGGCGTGGGAGGAGTTCGGAGAGGCCATGGAGAATGACTTCCGTACGGCTTCGAGGCGATTCTGGTCCACCATCCGGCGTCTCAGGGGGGGAAAGAGGTACGAGACCAACACCATTTATGGTGGAGGTGGCGTGCTACTGACCTCAACTCGGGATGTTGTGAGTCGGTGGGCGGAATACTTCGAAGACCTCCTCAATCCTACTGGCACGTCTTCCACTGAGGAAGCAGAGCCTGGGGACTTTGGGTCGGGTTCTCCGATCTCTGGTGCTGAGGTCGCCGAGGTGGTTAAAAAGCTCCGCGGTGGCAAGGCTCCGGGGGTGGATGAGATTCGCCCGGAGTTCCTTAGGGCTCTGGATGTTGTAGGGTTGTGTTGGCTTACGCGACTCTGCAATATCGCGTGGACATCGGGGGCAGTTCCCTTGGATTGGCAGACTGGGGTGGTGGTTCCCCTATTTAAAAAGGGGGACCGTAGGGTGTGTTCCAACTATAGGGGGATCACACTCTTAAGCCTCCCTGGTAAGGTCTATTCAGGGGTTCTGGAGAGGAGGGTCCGTCGGATAGTCGAACCTCGGATTCAGGAGGAGCAGTGTGGTTTTCGTCCTGGTCGTGGAACACTGGACCAGCTCTACACCCTCAGCAGGGTCCTGGAGGGTGCGTGGGAGTTTGCCCAACCAGTTTACATGTGCTTTGTGGACTTGGAGAAGGCATTCGACCGCGTCCCTCGGGGGGTTCTGTGGGGGGTACTCCGGGAGTATGGGGTACCAGGCCCTTTGATAAGGGCTGTTAGGTCCCTGTACGACCGGTGTCAGAGCTTGGTCCGCATTGCCGGCAGTAAGTCAGGCTCGTTTCCGGTGAGAGTTGGACTCCGCCAAGGTTGCCCTTTGTCACCGATTCTGTTCATAACTTTTATGGACAGAATTTCTAGGCGCAGCCAAGGTGTTGAGAGGATCCGTTTTGGTGACCTTAGAATCGCTTCTCTGTTTTTTGCAGATGATGTGGTCCTACTGGCTTCATCAGTTCGTGATTTACAACTTTCACTGGAGCGGTTTGCAGCCGAGTGTGATGCGGCCGGGATGAGGATCAGTTCCTCCAAATCCGAGGCCATGGTCTTGAGCCGGAAAAGGGTAGCATGCCCTCTCCGGGTCGGGGAGGAGGTCCTGCCCCAAGTGGAGGAGTTTAAGTATCTCGGGATCTTGTTCACGAATGAGGGAAAACTGGAGCGTGAGATCGATAGGCGGATAGGTGCAGCGTCCGCAGTGAAGCGGGCGCTGTACCGGTCTGTCGTGGTGAAGAGAGAGCTGAGTCAAAAGGCAAAGCTCTCAATTTACCGATCGATCTACGTTCCCACCCTCATCTATGGTCATGAGCTTTGGGTTATGACCGAAAGAACAAGATCTCGGATACAAGCGGCTGAAATGAGTTTTCTCCGCAGGGTGGCTGGACTCTCCCTTAGAGATAGGGTGAGAAGCTCAGTCATCCGGGAGGGACTCGGAGTAGAGCCGCTGCTTCTCCACATCGAGAGGAGCCAGTTGAGGTGGCTCGGGCATCTGGTTAGGATGCCTCCTGGACGCCTCCCTGGTGAGGTGTTCCGGGCATGTCCCACCGGGAGGAGACCCAGAGGAAGACCCAGGACGCGCTGGAGGGACTATGTTTCTCGGCTGGCCTGGGAACGCCTTGGGATTCCCCCGGAGGAGCTGCTCCAAGTGGCTGGGGAGAGGGAAGTCTGGGCCTCCCTACTTAGGCTGCTACCCCCGCGACCCGACCCCGGATAAGCGGAAGAAGATGGATGGATGGATGGATGGAGAAGTAACAATTGCCCTCATTCACGAACCGTTCGTACGCACAGATTTGTTCTTAAACTGTGCGTACGAGTGATTTAGGATCATTTGTGGCATTCAACAATGTTTTCGTATCCTACGATTTTTTTCAGATACGAACAAAATTTACGAGTGGTCCGGACCTGTCGTATATTTTAGGAGCGTCAGTCTGCTGTCATCCAGACGGATCTTCTCCACGAATAACTTCATATTTCGTTATTTAGAAAATATTTTGGGTTTAAAAAAATCACGCACCATAATTATTCTTGACAATAGGTTATTCTGTTTGAATTAGAATTATAATTTTAAGTTTAATTTGTCTGGTGTGTCGCGCAGTGGCGGCTGGTGATTTTTTTTTATGGGGGGGCGCCATAAAATTTTTTTAAGCATGTGTAGAAGTATGCATAATTATGTTTGTATACTGTAAAGTAAGTTTGTTCATGTTTTTATTTGTATATATCAGTTGTATCCATTTGTATAACACTATTATTAATTAAACATGGTTCATCTTCACCTTGTTTGAGGCATCAGTGTGAAAAGAGAATGGGAGTGTTCTGCTTCCACTTTTCAATTTTTGGACAACTTCTATCATATTCTGTTATAATTATTTTAGTAATACAAGTTCATAATGTAAATAGAATTGTGAGGGTCCAGACTTAAATAAGGACAAAGGTGTTCAAAAATCCACCAAATAATTCAATTTAATAGTTCCAAAAATAAACTAACAAATAATTAAATTTCTGTGAGAGTTCTACTGGCTGCAGCTCCTACTCAAGATGGCTGCCAATTACCACAGCTGCCGGTCATCTCCCTGAAGAGACCTTCAACTATATAAGGCTGCAGTCAAGTTCTACTCTTCGCTGGGGCATTGAGCTATTTATGGTATTTATGCTCTCAGCCTGTTTGTTTCCTCAAAAAGAGTTTCTAACCTTGTTCTCTGTGCCTCCAGTTCTCCTGTGTATGTGGATCCCTTTCTGTTCTGGCTCGCCTTGGGTTCAGTTCCTGGTCCTCGTGCCTGATCCTCCAAGCCATCCATCTGTGGAGTGGAACTGGTTCACCATCCTCTGGACTCACTTGGATTCACTCTCACGCTCTACTCAAACCATCCAACCTGTAAGAGGAAAAACATCACGAATAATCAAAGGACCACTCTTATTCCAATCCATCTGACATCCTGTTTGTTTCTCAGGAGCTCCAGAGGATCACCTGTAAATAGTCACCTGCACAAAATAAACACAGTTTAATTTTCTATCTTGTGGAGTCTTGTCTCGTTCCGGGTCTCGTACCAATCTGGGTTTACTGAAATCATTACAATTTCAATGAAAAATAAATCAAAAGATAATAACAAATTTGGGCCCAACTTAAACAGGTCAACTCAAGTCTAACAAGGAGGAATGATTCCAGATTAGATTTTAAATAACTGATTTATGGGGAAGAAAAATGATTTATTTTACTGTGATCCACCTGATGAGCTCTACCTATACTTAAGGCTGCAGTCAAGTCATACTCTTCGCTGGAGCATTGATGCCTACTCATGGTATTTATGCTTCTAGCCAGTTTGTGAGTACAGTACTTTGAGAGACACTTACCTTGTTTTTTGTTGTGTTTCCAGTCCTCGTTTCCATCTTGGTCCTGGGACCAGTTCTCACCCACAATGGATTCCACCGTGGAGAATCAGCTAGAAGATATGCACCACCCATGGCCTTATTAAAAAAATATTGAAAGATTATTGAAAGACTATTCAGTACAGCAGGACAGATTCTCTCTCCCATTGATGACAAACTGGAGTTGAAGTGATCAATGTCTATTCCTTTGTTAGGTCTAATGCTCCTTTTTTCATCAGACAACTTTTACTTCAATGTTTTTACTGGTTTTATTTTGTGTTAAATAAAAAAATTCAGAGGTATAATCATTCCTCTTTCTTATTTTATTTAATGACATTTAACCTGCAGGTCATCCCTGAAATTCTGACGCACACAGAATCACAAGCCCAAGTGTGAACGGTGTCACTCAATAAAATCATGCACTATCTGCAGCATTGTTCTTTAAACTGGAACAACACTTTTAAAGTATTACAGAAAATATACATACAGTACGCACACTTAATGATACTGTAGGCCATTGCATTAGGTAATACATTCAGCAAGTACTTTTACTTTAATACTTTAAGTATTTTTAAAAGCAAATACTTCTTTACTTTTACTTAAGTAAAAACATTAATGTGGTACTTCTACTTACACTAGAGTACATTTTTGTCTGTTTATTTGTACTTTTACTTAAGTACAGTGTTTGAGTACTTTCTCCAGTCCACCACTGCTTTTAACTAGCATTTTGATACTTTCAGCAAAAAAATTGCTACTTTTAGTGTTTTGCTACTCATCAATATTTTCCTCTTTTTGCTGAAGTTTAGCAGTTTAAGCATCTGTCTTGTAGCTACTGTCAGGAGATGTGGCAGAGTGAAGAAATATGTTTATAAAAAATGTTACATACTGAACCTTTAACACAGACACTGAGGAGTAAAACAGTTCATGACATGAGCTGAAGATGGACAGACAGGAGTCGTCTTCAGACATTCGGGTTTATAATAACTAGCAACTTTTATAATGTTGTACAATACACCACAGATAAGCACAGCTTGTAGCTAGCTACTGTTGGAGAGACAGCAAGCCCTTGCTGTACTGTTGACTGACCGCAACACAACACACCACGTCACGCACACAGAGATCAGCTCAAACTTTGCTCATGTAGCGATTCATTAAACTCACTTAATATTACTTGCTTACCTGTGTAGAAAGGCACCATTAATAATTACTGCTGTTCAACGTCGCTAGTTGCGTGTGATCAGCTCTGAAGGTGTAAACAGAGAGAATCCCCCGCTCCCCCCTCCCTCCTGGCTCGAACCGGAAGCGCTGGCGATCCGTGGCGATAAGAGACGAGTCCAGGCTCGAGGGCGGCGGAAAATGCGACCTGTACAATCCAAAAGTTTTGTACAGATGGGACATAAGCTACGACCGCTAGCGGCCGCTAGTTATAATTAGATTCAATGGAAAAGCATGGGAAAAGCCCCCAGGCGGCGCCGAGCAGGGAAACCGGAAGTACGTCACTCACAATCAGAAAACGTTTTTTGAAACAAACAATCATTACTCATAAAATATTTATCCTACACAACTAAAAACATATATGCATGCATTTCGAAATATTTTTATTTTATTATTTCACTTTTATAAAAAAAAAAAATCTTCAAATGGTGAAGAAGAAGAGCTGCAGTTCTGCAGTTCCAAGGAGGAGCGGCGCCCCTAGCGCCCTCTAGTGGCGGCCGCCTCTGGTGTCGCGCAGGCTTCAGTGAGTCGTGCGCTCCCCTTGGTCATCAAAGCCGCTCCTCATATTAACACCCAGGTACATAAAATTCCCATACACCGCCGCAGAACAAGTACAAATTAAGACTGATTTTCATGCTATTGCTGGACTGCTGTGCCAAACACCATCGGAGCAATAGATTATTATATCTGATTCGAAATATAACCTGCAGAATGTGGATGCGCGATGACGAGCGCGCATGACTCATTTGTGCTGCAAAACATGTTGGCATGCGTCTGCGCAGCATGGCATTTATTGTCCATCCATCTCGCAGACTATTCCTTGACCACCTCCTCCTGTCCGTGCTGCGGCGAGACGTTTGTTTGAAGCCATTTTCAGATCAAACCATTTATTCTTGATTTCTGATACTGTACGACCCACGGGACACACAACATATGCACTACAATATTAATATGAAGTTAACTGTAGTTTCGAGACATTTTAAAATGCTTCTGTTCAAAAACACATCCGACACTTGCGGGGGGGGGGGTGGGGGGTAGCGGTGCGCCACAGCTCTTCTGAATAAGTGAAACTATAATGTAACACAGTACACTAAAATTAAAGATATTTGACCATCCGACACTTGCGGGGGGTGGGGGGGGGTAGCGGTGCAGAGCAGAACTTCAATCTCCGAACGCGTGAAGTTCTTCTTTTTACTTCTTGATTTAGAATGAATGGACACTTCCTGCTGTCAAAAGGCAGGAAACGTGGCCTTATATGGTGTTTTGAGGGGTGGGAATTATGTAAATGACCTCTCCGCGAGCACGCGCAGGTGGATGGAACAGGTGGGATTCATCAACTTTACGCAACCCGTTTACACACGTTTCCTGTGGATAGAAGACTTTGTTGAATCTGACGTGGCATGTTCGTACGAACGCTTCGTACGCACAGAAGTAGGAGAAATTTAGGATAAAAATACGAACATTTTCGTGAATGAGGGCCAATGTTCCTGAGAGTATGCTGGTGAAGATTCTCAGTCGTCCAGGACATGATAGAATCAAAAAAGGTGTTCAATACAGAAACAACTGGACTTTATTTGTAACGGAAAACGTTTCACTTCCTATCCGAGGATCTTTATCAATTCAATGAAGCAAGAGGCCGAACACATCTCAGTTTCAGAGAATTTCAGAAGGATTTTTAACAAACATAACATTCCAGTACATTTCAAACCCAGCAGGACTCTCAGACAGAGGCTGGTACACCCTAAGGACAAGACACCCACACACAAACAGAGTGGTGTAGTGTATGCAGTGCAGTGCAGCAAGGACTGTCCGGACCTCTACATTGGAGAAACTAAGCAGCCCATTCACAGAAGAATGTCCCAACACAGGAGAGCCTCCTCCTCTGGACAAAACTCAGCTGTTCACCTCCACCTCACGGACAAGGGACACTCTTTTGAAGACCAGAATGTACATATTTTGGACCGAGAGCAAAGGTGGTTTGAGAGGGGTGTGAAGGAGGCTGTTTATGTAAAATGAGAGAAACCATCGTTAAACAGAGGAGGAGGCCTCAGATTTCAATTTTCTAAAACTTATAGTGCGGCCCTGGGTCTGGTTCCCAGACGTTTCACACCTGATTAGAACAGAGAGGCCCCGTTTGTGAATTAGACTGGCAAGGACCTTGAGAGGTCCCTGTTGTTGAGGTGTGAGGTGTGATTTGTCAATTTACATACAGTAGGATGTGTGTGTGTGTCTTCTGTAAACCCTGCTTCCACACGCTGAACTTTGAATGTGTCACAGTTATGTGTTAACTCAAGTATGTGTGTGTGTTAGCTTTCAATTTACATAGGTTGGTGCATGTCACCTCAACCTGTTTATAACTTCACTCTCTCATAGCCTGCTTCATTGAATTGATAAAGCTCCCCGGATGGGAAGCGAAACATTTTCTGTTACAAATAAAGTCCAGCTGTTTCTGTATTGAACGCCTTTTTTGGTTCCTGAGAGTACCGTAGTTAAAATAATCTTCTCAGAGCTGTTGTTTTGCACAAAGATCCTTTGTGTGAAAAGCAGTTTGTTTTGCCTGAACCGGGAATTTGGTCTTCGGCTCAGAACTGGAAAGCGGTTTGTGTTTGGGCCCGATCCTGGTGGTCGTCTCGAGGTCCACTCATTCAATTCCTGAATAGATAAACATGTCGCTCAATTACAATTTTAGAAGTTTAAATAACTGCAGAAGATTAATCATTTTCTCACTGCAGGACTCACGTTCTTGGCTTGAAGTCCAAGCTGACCGAAGGTTGTGATGGACGGCACCTTATCATCAGCCGTTGCCCTCACAGGCCCCCGAAGCAGTCACACTGATGTTCAGCTACTTTGGGCAGTCCCTGGCGAGTCCTACTTATGTTGTATCCTGCTCTGATCCACCAGAGAACTCCAGAAAGACGAGTGACCTGGTGCCCTCAACACTGACCTGGGAAGGAGCAGCACCTGGTGACAGGATGCCTTGGTCTGGTTATGCTAATATAACTGATGCAACTTGATCAATTATTTCCTGGCTTGCAGTGATAATAAATCACTTTATCTGATCAGATTAAATAACTTTTTTCAACCAAAATCCAAAGTAAACTACCGTATTCTCCGGCGTATAAGTCGCACCTTTTTGCCTACATTTCTAAGCCCTGCGACTTATAGGCCGGTGCGACTTATACGTCGATTTTTCCAATATTTTGGTCATAATTTGACTTTGGTCAAAAACTCCAAAAATGGTGCAGTACCAGTTTCGGCCGCTATGGGCGCTAAGAAACCCTTTACAGTACCTACACTGTTGACATCTGCCTGGTCCAAAAATGGTGCAGTGACACAGAAGATGAAGACTTCAATGGTTTTGAATAAATAAATAAAAACCATAAAATAAATACAGTATCTGTTTCTGTCATCATTTTAAACTGAGACACGTTTTTTACTGTAATGTCAGCTAATAAAAATATATTTTTATGTGTTTATCTTTAAAGATAAATGATGAAAGACACAAAATATACAAAAATTATGTTCATTTATTAATGAAAAGTTCAACTAAGACACATCAAACAAAATACTGTAGTTTTTATGTGATAATCTTGTCAAAAGTCCTTCCAAACAATTTGGCAGCCAGTCCAAAATAATGTTAATTTATTAATGAAAAGTTCAACTAAGACACATCAAACAAAATACTGTAGTTTTTATGTGATAATCTTGTCAAAAGTCCTTCCAAACAATTTGGCAGCCAGTCCAAAATAATGTTCATTTATTAATGAAAAGTTCAACTAAGACACATCAAACAAAATACTGTAGTTTTTATGTGATAATCTTGTCAAAAGTCCTTCCAAACAATTTGGCAGCCAGTCCAAAATAATGTTAATTTATTAATGAAAAGTTCAACTAAGACACATCAAACAAAATACTGTAGTTTTTATGTGATAATCTTGTCAAAAGTCCTTCCAAACAATTTGGCAGCCAGTCCATTTTGGGCAAAACACCAGTTCACGTGAGGTGCGACCTATAGGCCGGTGCGACTTATAGGCCGATGCGACTTATACGTTGATTTTTCCATTTAATTGGGCATAATTAGGTTGGTGCGACTTATACTCCGGTGCGACTTATACGCCGACGAATACGTTATTTATTAGTCAAATTTTCTCTAAATTCATGCACATAAAAAACTGAAATAATTCCTGCTCAAAGAATCAGTTTTGCCCTTGATATGAAAACTAAGCTTTGATTGATTCATTATTATAGTTTGTTTATTATTGTTGTTGAGTTTTAGTTTGATTGTTTTTGTAATAAAACTTCAAAGACAACTTAGGCCTCTTCATTCGGATGAATATTCATGTGCATGGGACTCCCTATGATTAACAGATTCTACCTCAGTTACTGATTTTGATTGTTAAAGGGTGAATATATTTATTAAGTTGTTGTTGGTCAGTATACTGACCAGCTGGTGCCCCACATTAACAAGAGCTAAATAAATAAAACAAATGTAGTGGAGGGGAGTGGAGAAAGTGTCACCCTTTTTCTTCCATCTCACACTTCGTTATTGCTACACAGGCCACAAAAAAGTGATTCAGAAGATTTTTATGCACATGAAAAAACTCAGTATCCCTTGTCCAGATGTGGGTTACTACAGCCCCACCCTGGAACCAGGCCTTGGGGAGGGGCTTGTCGGCAAGCACTTGGTGACCGGGTTTTTGCCCGTGGGGTCAGGTCAGGCTCAGCCCGAAGGAGCAGCATGGATTTACCTTCCTGTGGACCCACCCCCTGCAGGGAGGGCCATAAAAGTCATGTGAATGATCCTATGGGCAGTGGCCAAAGGCAGTGGCCTAAGGCAGGAACTTTGGAGCTTTGACCCTGGCTTACCAAAGCTGGCTCTTGAGACATGGAATGTAACCTCTCTGGCAGGGAAGGAGCCTGAACTTGTGCGTGATGTTGAGAGGTACAGACTAGATACAGTTGGGCTCACCTAGATGCACAGAGAAGGGCTGGACCTTATTCCACTCTGAAGTTGCCCATAGTGAGAGACGTCAAGCTGGTGTGGGTCTACCTTTAGCCCCCCCACCCCCCAACTTGGTTCCTGTGTGTTGGAGTTTTCCCCAGTAGATGAGAGGGTGGCTTCCTTTTGCCTTTGGGTGGGGGGACGTGCTCTGACTGTTGTTTGTGCCTACGCGCCGAACAGCAGCTCAGAGTATTCGGTCTTCTTGGAGTCCTTGACAGGGGTGCTAGAAAGTGCACCAACTAGGGACTCCTTTATTCCACTAGGGGACTTCAATAATGTCAGTGACTGAGCACCTGTGGAGGAAGTGGACGCGGGCACACCTTGGCTGCCGCTGCTCCTCGTACTTTTTGCTTTTTGAAGCCTTTTTTATTACTTTCTGCTGTTTTTTTTCACCGAGCCTTGTTGGACATTTCTACCTTTCTCGATTGCAGAGTGCGACAGGCGTAAGCCTGTGTACAGCACCTGTACGAGCTGACGCGGACATTTCTACCTTTCTTTGAACTTTTCTACCTTTCTTGAACGCAGAGTGCGGCAGGCGCAAGCCTGTGTACAGCACCTGTGTGAATCGGACGCGGACATTTCTACCTTTCTGTGATTAAGTTTTGTGTTTTAGTTAGTTAGTTTTAGAGCAACTGTCTTTTCTGACTGCGTTGTGGATCTGCAAACATTATAAGTTGCCGGTCAAAGCAGATGACCGCTTGTCCTGAGCCTGGGTCTGCTAGAGGTTTCTTCCTTCTAAAAGGGAGTTTTTCCTTTCCACTGATGCCATTGTGCTTGCTCAGGATGGGAGATCGTGGCGAAGCCAAGATTTGACTTGTTTGCTGGATTCATTAGATAGAAAACTTTACTAGTCTAACCGGAATTTTAATAATAGTAGGGGCTGCTAGCTCCCGCTAGCTTCAACACGAATTTAGCTTCGAGTATCACGTAGCTGCACTTATTGTTCGCTTACCTGCTGCCTCTCTCAACTTCCTGTGTCCTCTGGACTGTTCTGGACTCTCTCCTGTACTCCTTCAAGGTAATGCTCGTTCGAGTTACCTCTCTCTCCTTCTTGTATATCTTTTTCGGAGCCGTGGGCCTGCTGCTAGCGGCTAGCTCTGTGCTAGCCTCCACCGGCTCGTGGATGTTGACGTATTCCGCTTCGCAGTTGTTTGAACTTAACAACTGCTCCATTCCTCTTTCTATTTCCACCATCAAACAACTGGGACTTCTGCGTAGACCTCGTTACATCCATAGAAGCTCTCGAAAGAAAACTGTTTATTCTCAAGCGAACTCTGATTCGATTAGTGCTGTCTGGACTGAGAGACGTGTCGCACCTCGATGGCGTCATCAGAACGCTGCGTCTGTAGGCCTTTGTAGTCCTCTGCGCACGAAGTGGCGAGGAAAACGTGGAGTGGACTTCAGTCTGCTTAAACCGGTTCAAAAAGCTCCTATTCCAACTGGTATTAAATTAGAACTTTTCAATGTGCAGTCACTATCCAACAAGTCATGTTTAATTCATGATCACATTCTGGAGAAGGACTTGGACCTCATGTGTCTTACAGAGACGTGGCACCAACCAGAGGTGTTCAGTTCTCTGAATGAAGCTTGTCCCTCTGGATACAGTTATCTGCAGAGAGCCCGCAGCACTGGCCGCGGTGGTGGTCTGGCTGTAATTTATCGCAGTAATTTAAAATTGTCTCATCTGTCTTCTCAGGACTTTTCCTCTTTTGAATGTCTGGCTTTCAGCTTCAAAGCCCCACTCCTGATGAATGTTATATTAATTTATAGACCTCCCAAACCGCATGTTTCATTTAACTCAGAGATGCATGACCTTCTCACTTTTTTCTGCACCTCCCCTGTGAAGACTATTTTTCTTGGCGACTTAAATATCCACGTGGACAATTCTTCTTCACCTCTGGCAACAGATTTTAAGTCTCTTCTGGACTCTCTTAATCTCACTCAACATGTTGACGCCCCTACGCACAGCAGGGGGCATACTCTGGATTTGGTGATTACAGACACTGTACTCATCAATAACTTATCTGTATATGACCTGGGTGTCTCAGACCACAGGGTCATCTCCCTGGAAGTGCCTTCATCTTCGCCTGCTTCAAATCCAAAACGACCCATCCAGTTCCGTGACCTTAAAAACATTTCCCTTGATGTTCTGTCTGCTGATCTTCACACCCTGACCGCTGTCAATCATTCATCTGCAGATGACTCTGTGGATTACTACAACCAATCTCTTCGGGAGCTCCTGGACCTACACGCCCCCTTAAAGACAAGACTGGTGTCTTTCTCGCGCTCAGCTCCTTGGTACACTGATGAGCTGCGCAAGATGAAGGCAACTGGCCGTGCTATTGAGAGACGTGTAAAATCATCTGGTCTGTCTGTGCATAAGCAGGCATATAAAGAACATCAGAAAGCATACGCCTATTCTCTTAAAGAAGCACGCTCCAAATATTATTCTAACATCATCAACACCTGCCCTGGAAACTCTAAACAGCTCTTCTCCACAATCACTCGTCTGCTTAATCCCATTAAGCAAACTCTTGAGGACTCTGCTCAAAAATGCGACCTGTTTCTTTCATCTTTTAAAACCAAAGTTGACACTATCAGATCTCAGCTCCACAACCTCCCCGTTCTCAGTGTGCCACCCACCCGTCTGCATTCTGGGACCCTAAACAGCTTTGACGAAGTTGTTCAGAGTGAGGTGGAGGCCATCATCAAGAAAATGAAGCCTTCATCCTGCGCCCTGGATCCTTTCCCCTCTTCTCTCATAAAAACCAATCATTCTGCAATAGGCCCACTTATCACTCAAATAATAAATCAGTCTCTACAATCTGGTCATGTTCCACTGCCTCTAAAAACCGCCATCATTAGGCCTCTTCTGAAAAAATCTAATTTGGATCCCGACATTTTTTCTAATTACCGCCCAATTTCACACCTCCCTTTTCTGTCTAAAGTGCTGGAAAAAGCTGTTGCTGCTCAGCTGCAGGATCACCTACAACAACACTCCCTGTATGAGAAGTTCCAGTCTGGATTCAGGGCAGCTCACAGTACAGAGACTGCATTGCTGAGGGTTACCAATGATGTCCTCTTGGCTGCTGACACTGGCTCTCCCTCCATCCTTGTCCTCCTTGACCTCACTGCAGCCTTCGACACTGTGGACCATAGTATCCTCCTCCACCGTCTTCATGTGGAGGTCGGTCTCTGCGACACAGTCCTGGACTGGTTCAAATCTTTCCTCTCCAATAGGCTGGAATGTGTTAGTCTTGGCAACGCCACGTCCCAGACAGTTTGTGTCTCCTGTGGTGTCCCTCAGGGGTCGGTTCTGGGGCCCCTGCTGTTTTCCCTTTACATGCTGCCTTTAGGTCAAATTATTAATCAGTTCAACATTTCTTTTCACTGTTATGCCGACGATACACAGCTTTACATCAGGACTGGAGCATCCTCATCTTCCACCTTGTCATCTCCATCTTCACTCACTGCCCTCTCTGCCTGCCTGGAGGCAATTAGGGCATGGATGAATCAGAACTTTCTTCAATTAAACTGCTCCAAGACTGAGGCCATACTGATTGGCACCCCTCACCAGGTACAAACATCTCCTATAACAAGACTTTCCTTTTCTGGACAAGACATCCCCCTCTCCACCTCTGTTACTAATCTTGGAATAAAAATGGACTCCAATCTTACATTTGAAAATCACATTAAGCATCTGTTTAAAACTTGCTTCTTCCATCTTCGAAACATCTCCAGACTTCGCCCATCCCTAACTTTTTCCGATGCTGAGAAGCTCGTCCATGCTTTTGTCTCCTCCAGGCTCGACTACTGCAACTCCCTGTTTATTGGAATCCCTGGCAAAAACCTTCAGAAACTTCAATATATTCAAAACAGTGCAGCAAGGATCTTGTTGAGAGTTCGTAAATTTGAACATATTACGCCCATTCTCCATAACCTTCATTGGCTTCCTGTCGCCTACAGAATTCAGTACAAAACTGCTCTCATTACACATCAATGCTTACACGGAACTTCACCAGATTATCTGAAGGATATTCTCATTCCATACTCATCCACCCGTTCGCTGCGGTCACAGAACAGCAATCTCCTTCACATTCCGAGAACCAAATTAAGGACCATGGGAGACCGGGCTTTCAGTGTGGCTGCCCCCCGCCTGTGGAACTCTCTTCCTGACTGTCTAAGAGCCCCACAGTCTGTGGTTGACTTTAAGAGCGACTTGAAGACCTTTCTTTTCGACCAAGCATACTCTACCTCCTCATGATTCTACTTTTGATCTTAGCTGATATTGTTATTGATTTTAATTGTTTTATTATTTGTTTTATTGTCATTTAATTCTGTTGCTCCTTGTAGCACTTTGAGATTTTCATTAATGAAAAGTGCGTTATAAATTGAATTCATTATTATTATTATTATTATTCAATGTCCAGGTGGGTATTGACAGTGTGATCTGAACGGGCATGATTGGGAGGAAGGGCCTCTCTGATTTGAACCCGAGCGGTGTTCTGTTGTTGGACTTCTGTGCTAGTAATAGTTTGTCCATCACAAACACAATGTTTGAACATAAGGGTGTCCATAAGTGCAATCTGCACCAGGATTATGTCTCTCAGTTGGCCTGGGAATGCTTTGGAATCCTCCCAAAAGAGCTAGAAAAGGTGGCTGTGGAAAAGAGATGTCTGGGCCTCCCTGCTCAAGTTGCTGCCCCCGACTTTGGAATAAGTGGAAGATAATCGATGGATGGATGGAAGGATGGATGGAATTAATGTATAGATGTTTAAATAATTATTAATGACCTATAACAGCTTTACAATAATTTAAAACTACAAATAAATACATGTTAACAAGCAGTAGACATATGTCCACAAAAAATTACTCCACTAAATCAAACAAAAATATTCTTCAGACATATTGATTTATTGTGTTGTGTCTTGATATTGTAATAATATAGGCGGTGATCAGTTTTACTGATTCACCTATACTTAGATGTAAATTTGAGCAGGGTTTAGACTGACAAAAATTATCATCAATAATTCACGGGTTCTCACTTTTTCAGATTATATTATAATTCTGTGCCTAGGTGATGGGATGTAAAAGGCATGACACATTAACTTATGTTGGAACAGCAGAGCTGAATCATTTAATCAACAAATCATTGAATTACATCACAACATATCACAGTCAAAGTCAAAGTCAACTTTATTGTCAAAACTGCAATATGTACAGGACATACACAAGATTGAAATTGCATTTCTCTCTGTCCCTCGGTGCAACAGTAAACATTTAAACACTAAAACACTAAAACATTTAATAAACATAAGCATAAAATGAAATAATAAAAGTGTAATACTGTCCTGAGTTTTTGCATAGTAGTTTTTGCATAGTAGTAGTATGAAAGTATGAAAAGTTACACCAACACTAAAACACTAAACATTTAATAAACATAAGCATAAAATGAAATAACAAAAGTGTAATACTGTCCTGAGTTTTTTGCATAGTAGTATAAAAGTGTAAAAAGTATATCTATAAAATAAAATGAAAGTTCTGGCATTGACATTTGTAATAGAGTGACAAAGCAGCATATGAAGTTTATGTACACAGTATATGTATGAGGTAGTTGATATTGGTATAGAGGTAAAGTGGCATATGCAATAAGGCTAGTAAAAATATATATATCAGCAGTAGTGTAGATATAAAAAGTAGTGTAAATGTAAACAGTAGTAATAAATGTAAACAGTAGTAATGAATGTAAACAGTAGTAATAAATATAAACAGTGAATGTAAACAGTAGTATGACTATTGGCATTAATGTAATACAAACATTAGTGCAAATATAAGAAGTAGTGCAACTTGAATGAGCACATGACCGTGAGTTGAGTGAATAACCCGTTTTGATGACACAGAGTCCAGTGTAAAAGTCTTTGTGTTGTGTGGTAATGTGTGAAAGTTTTTAGTGTTAATGCAGTACAAGTGGGAGTGAGGGCAGAGCAGGTAGAGAGTTAAAGGAGAAATGAAAAGTGTTTTTAAGCTAATAGTAGTCTAATGAAAAGCATAAAATAAGCTTGTTGAGAAATTTTCACAAGTCAAACTGTCATCCTAACTCAAATTTAGACTTTGCAAAGTGAAAAAATTCTCATCTGGTGTTTTTGACCCCCCTCCCCTTGCCTGCTCTCCGTCCCCTGAATATGACATAGGCAGTGCAATGGTCGTCCCTCATACAGTAATATTAGTGTGTGTATCTAGTTGTGGATAAAAAGGTTTCAGTGTGTAGCAATTAGGGATGCAGCAAAAAAAATCTATTTTTTAAAGAATCAAGATTCTTAGTCCTGGCGATTCAGAATCTATTCTAAAAGCCCCAAAATCGATTTTAAAACTTTTTAAAAATTGTATATTGTATTTTTACCGCTCCTGTGCATTCGGCCGCTGTAGAATTTTGGCCATGTAGGGCCACCGTAGTTAGTTAGCCAGGTAGCTGCAGCTAGCAAGGAGGGAGACAGCATGTTTCAACTTGCTCCTTCATCTTTAAAAATCATTTTAGATCCTACTATGTTCTGTTCTGGGGAAGACAGAGCTTAACAAGACATTGGTAACTTTTTCAGGACATTTTCAACACCCCCACTTCCACGTTAGCATACGGCGCTAGCATGCTAACGTTAGCATACGGCGCTAGCATGCTAACGTTAGCATGCGGCGGCTAACGCACGGCTATTCGTATTTCCAGGATAGAAATGCCCATTAATGCACTAAATCACCAAACTGTTTTTGACAAACTAAAGTGATATCCTTCAGATTCAAAAAAGTCTTCTGCTTCCATTTTAAATGACAGACAGGAGGACAGTAATGATGGGTTTATAGCTTCAGTGTTATTGTAAGATAGCAAAGGAGGTCTTAATTGTGTCATAAAAGTGCGTCCAGAAAATTACTACAGAAATCACTGCACTTCGGCATGTAGCAGGAAAAATGTAAAAAACTATTTCTTTAAGCTACTGACTTGAAAAAAAGCATACTAAGTATGTTTATGTGTGTTGTTTACTATATGAAATTCTTGTTATATCGATTTTTTCAGATTTGATTACATTTCTCCTTTAAGCATCCTGACTGCCTGATGAACAGAGCTGTCATTTAGTCTGCTGGTTCGAGCCTGGAGAGTCCTCAGTCTCCTCCCTGAAGGCAACAGGCTGAAGCAGCTGTGTAGTGGGTGTGTGGGATCACCTGCCATGCAGAGGGCTTTCCGAGTGAGGCGGTTGCTGTGTAAGTCCTGTAGTGAGGGGAAGGAGGTGCCGACAATCTTCTCAGCTGCTCTCACGATGCGCTGGAGGCTCTTGCGGCAGGATGCAGTACATGCACCAAACCACACCGTGATGCAGCTGGTCAGGACACTTTCTATGGCACCCCTGTAGAAGGTGCACATGATGGGGGTTGGAGCTCCAGCCCTTTTCAGCTTGCGGAGAAAGTAGAGGTGCTGGTGAGCCTTCTTGGCCAGTGATGCAGTGTTCCTGCTCCAGGACAGGTCCTCTGAGACGTGCACTCCCAGGAACTTGGTGCTGTCCACTCTCTCCACTGTGGTGCTGTTGATGGTCAGAGGGGCATGTTGGCATCCCTCTTCCTGAAGTCCACAACAATCTCCTTTGTCTTCTCCACGTTGAGAGTGAGATTGTTGTGTCCGCACCACAAGGCCAAGCGGCTCACCTCGTTCCTGTAGTCCGTCTCATCGTTGTTGCTGATGAGACCCACCACTGTTGTGTCGTCCGCAAACTTGATGAAGTGGTTGGAGCTGTATGATGGTGTGCAGTTGTGTGTTAGCAGGGTGAATAGAAGGGGGCTCAGCACACATCCTTGTGGGGCTCCTGTATTCAATGTGATGGTGCTGGATGTGTTATTCCCGACCCGTACTGCCTGTGGTCTCCCGGTCAGGAAGCCTAGCAGCCAGTTACACATTGAGGTGTTCAGCCCCAGACTGTCCAGTTTAAGGATGAGCTGTTGGGGAATTATTTTTCTTTCATTGAAGATGTGTTTTGCTGCTATTCTTAGTCTCAGCCTGATGAACCTGCTGGTTATTTTTCTTTTCACATCATGACATGAAGGAAGAATGCTTTCTAATAGACTTGCTTCTCTCAATAGAGTATCTATGGCATTGGGGAGCTGCATCTACATATGCATATACATGATTGATCGATCAGGTTTCCTATAATTTACTTCAGCAGAATGAAATCACGCGTCTGTAACTACTAGGTACAACAGAACAAGTTAAGGGTCTTATATTAACTTATACTACAGGCACATTAACTTAAAGTTTCTGGCTTAGAAATATAAGTTTAAGGAGAAAGTTTAGGAGGAAGATGGAGGATGAAAGATGGAAGGAGTGGTGTGTTTAACCAGGAAAACATGGCAGCTCTCCGGCCAATCTCAGCTAAACGTTGTTACACTTTGGCAAAGCATCTTACGACTTTGTTACCTCGTGAAGACGGTAAATCCCCCTTCGTTCAACCAGAGCCCTATAGAGAGAGAGTTGTGACA
This sequence comes from Garcialebias charrua, assembly GCA_038048925.1. Lineage (NCBI taxonomy): Eukaryota > Metazoa > Chordata > Actinopteri > Cyprinodontiformes > Rivulidae > Garcialebias > Garcialebias charrua. Next base: position 33,831 of record JBBPBX010007103.1, on the reverse strand, counting down.
CTCCCATTGACTCCCATAGAAAGAATGGAATGCTGAAGTCACATGGGTCATGGAGCTGCTAACAGTGACAAACAGCCCTGGTTCTACCATTGAACTTAATACATTCTCCGTGTTTTCTCAGGTAAGTTGATAAAAATACAGCATTTTTTTGCCACTTTGAGGTGTTAGCTGACTGTTCTGACCACAATTTATCAACATTAATACTTCATGTCGCCAGTTTTTTGTTAATTAAACATGTTAAGTTGCTAGTTGTGTGTTAACTACAGCTAGCTTTGCCATCATGATGGTTTAACTGGGTCTATTTATGTATAATTCATCATTTTAAAATATCCATTACAGCTTAAATTTTCAAAGTTTATATTTTTATTTTTTATGATAATTCCAATCACTGAACTCTCAACTAGAAAATACTTCGCCTTTTTTCTGAGAGATTGATGTGGTTTAATCTAGTTCAAATTATAGATCCTTTGTCAAAGACTGCAGCATAAATTGTGACATTATCATTAAAGAAAAATGTGATTGTGGAGACGAGTAAATTGTTGGTAACACTTTATAATAACTACACATTATTTAGCCTTATTTAAGCATTAATAAACATTTAATTAACATTGAAAACATAATTAATTAAGGATGATTCACACTTAATACACTATTAATTAACACACTTATTTAAATGCGTACTAATTTTTGAATTCACTATCTATTAACCCTGCAATGCATCATTAATTAAGGCAGTTGCTAGTACGGTAGTTACGTAAGTGTATTTGTGAACCCTTCTAAAGTGAAGACTATTCATGCTTTATTAAAGGAGAAATGTAATCAAATCTGAAAAAATCGATATAACAAGAATTTCATATAGTAAACAACACACATAAACATACTTAGTATGCTTTTTTCAAGTCAGTAGCTTAAAGAAATAGTTTTTTACATTTTTCCTGCTACATGCCGAAGTACAGTGATTTCTGTAGTAATTTTCTGGACGCACTTTTATGACACAATTAAGACCTCCTTTGCTATCTAACAATAACACTGAAGCTATAAACCCATCATTACTGTCCTCCTGTCTGTCATTTAAAATGGAAGCAGAAGACTTTTTTTCTGAAAGGAACAAACAAAGAAGAAATAATGAATTTAGTAAACAAATTTTCAGGCAAGAGATCTAAAGACTGTGCAGACATGGATATGATGTTTGTGAAAGAGATAATGAGTCATGTTATTGTCCCTTTTACATATATATGTAATTTATCTTTCTCAACAGGAACATTCCCAGACAGAATGAAAGTAGCTAAGGTTGTTCCACTCTTCAAAAATGGTGATAAATGTGCATTTACTAACTACAGACCAATTTCCTTGTTGCCACAGTTTTCAAAGATTCTAGAAAAATTATTTGTTTATAGATTGGACAAATTTGTTGATGGGCAAAATATTTTAAGTGAGAGTCAGTATGGGTTTAGAGCAAAGAAGTCTACATCTATGGCTCTCATGGAGTTTATGGAAGAAATGACTACAGCTGTCGATAACAAACAATATGGTATAAGTATATTTGTCGATTTAAAAAAGGCTTTCGATACAATAGATCACACCATTCTCCTTGAGAAACTGAATGTGTATGGCATTAGAGGACCAGCGCTGCAGTGGGTACATAGTTATTTGAAAGATAGGAAGCAGTTCGTACAGATTGATGATGTAAAATCTGATTATTGTAATATCACCTGTGGAGTTCCCCAAGGCTCTGTACTAGGACCTAAGTTGTTTATTTTATATGTTAATGATTTGGTTAATGTATCTGGACTCCTCAAATGTATCCTCTTTGCAGATGATACTACTTTATTTTGTTTAGGTGAGGATATGAATCAGATGTTGGAATTGATGAAGAAAGAGTTTGTCAAAATACAGACTTGGTTTAAACTAAACAAATTATCATTAAATCTAGAAAAGACTCATTATATGATATTTGGAAATAAAAAGAAATCTGCAGATGTCAAATTTACAATTGAGGATGGAGAAATCTGTAGAGTGAGTGAGGTCAAGTTTTTGGGTGTTGTCATTGATGACAAAATAACTTGGAAAAAACATATAGACTCTGTAAAAATGAAAATTTCGAAATCCATTGCTGTACTGTATAAGGTTAGGGACCTATTGAATGACAAAGCGTTGTATCTGTTGTATAACACCATCATTGTTCCACATTTAATTTATTGCATTAATGTTTGGGGAAAAGCATGTAAAACTATTACAAAACCTATTTTTATTTTACAGAAAAGAGCCATAAGGATTATTGCAAGAAAACATTACTGTCATCCATCTAGTATATTATTTTTTCAATTGAAATTACTGATGTTCCATGATTTAGTAGATTACCATATTTTAATGATGATGTATAAAGCTCATAACAATGCACTACCCTTAAATATTCAGAGACATTTTGTTAAAAGATCAAGCTGTTACAACCTAAAGGGAACTGATGTATTTGTAAAGACACAATACAGAACTAGTTTGAAGGGACGGTCTACCTCAGTCCAGGGAGTTGGATTGTGGAATGACTTAGAGTGTGATATAAAAAAAGCAATGTCAATGTTTGTATTTAAAAAAATGATAAAGAGTGAATTATTGAAGAAATATGTATGAAGTAGTTCAATGTGTAATATCTCGAAATTTGAAAATTGAGATGTGTTATTCATTTTTTTCATTATTACTTAAATATAATTATTGTTTGAAATGATTTTTTTTATTCTAAAAAGGGGCAGACAAAATAAGATATTTTCTTCTTCTGCCACCTTTCATTTTATATTTTCTTTTTTATACAAGAAACATGTTTGTTGTGTATTCTTTTTTTATAAAATGAATAAATAAATAAATGAAATGAATGAAATGAAATCTGAAGGATATCACTTTAGTTTGTCAAAAACAGTTTGGTGATTTAGTGCATTAATGGGCATTTCTATCCTGGAAATACGAATAGCCGTGCGTTAGCCGCCGCATGCTAACGCCGTATGCTAACATTAGCATGCTAGCGCCGTTTGCTAACGTGGAAGTGGGGGTGTTGAAAATGTCCTGAAACAGTTACCAAAGTCTTGTTAAGCTCTGTCTTCCCCAGAACATAGTAGGATCTAAAATGATTTTTAAAGATGAAGGAGCAAGTTGAAACATGCATCTCCCTCCTTGCTAGCAGGCTCCATTGGGAGCTGCCTGACTAACTAACTACGGTGGCCCTACACCAGGGGTGTCAAACTCATTTTCACCGAGGGCCACATCGGCATAATGGCTGACCTTGAAGGGCCAGATGTAACTTATAAATGTAACTAAATGTAATCTAATGTAATGTAAAATAAATGTAACTACCGTACTCCTTAATGTTGAATAACTCATTTATTATAACTTATTCAACTGACAATTACAGTTGCATAGAAAACATCTGTTTGCTTGTTGCTCTAACATAAATCCTTTTAAAATTTGTCAGCTTATGAAAACCCACATAACTCCATTAATGAAGGATGAAATTGTCCAAGTTAATTAAAAAAAAAAACATAAAACTGAGCTGCAAAGAACATGTATGACACATGTAGCATCTCACCCAAAAAGGCTACACACAGCCTTGCATCCAACTGTGAATGACAACAATTTGTGTGCATACACATACCAAAATAAAGGTTGACTCAGTTCACAACTATATTACCGTACTCAAGTTGTTTGGTTAGTCTTTGATGAGGAGATGCTGCCTGTCCTTGAACACACCAAGTGGATTCTCTCTCTATGATTGATCATGTTCTGAAAATGATAAACACAAAACAAAATGCAAGCACAATCATTAAATTGCACACAGTTGAAATGTTCTTCTTCTTTGTTGAATTACATTTTATTATATTTTAATTAATCTAAAAAAGCTAANTCAAACTCATTTTCACCGAGGGCCACATCGGCATAATGGCTGACCTTGAAGGGCCAGATGTAACTTATAAATGTAACTAAATGTAATCTAATGTAATGTAAAATAAATGTAACTACCGTACTCCTTAATGTTGAATAACTCATTTATTATAACTTATTCAACTGACAATTACAGTTGCATAGAAAACATCTGTTTGCTTGTTGCTCTAACATAAATCCTTTTAAAATTTGTCAGCTTATGAAAACCCACATAACTCCATTAATGAAGGATGAAATTGTCCAAGTTAATAAAAAAAAAACATAAAACTGAGCTGCAAAGAACATGTATGACACATGTAGCATCTCACCCAAAAAGGCTACACACAGCCTTGCATCCAACTGTGAATGACAACAATTTGTGTGCATACACATACCAAAATAAAGGTTGACTCAGTTCACAACTATATTACCGTACTCAAGTTGTTTGGTTAGTCTTTGATGAGGAGATGCTGCCTGTCCTTGAACACACCAAGTGGATTCTCTCTCTATGATTGATCATGTTCTGAAAATGATAAACACAAAACAAAATGCAAGCACAATCATTAAATTGCACACAGTTGAAATGTTCTTCTTCTTTGTTGAATTACATTTTATTATATTTTAATTAATCTAAAAAAGCTAAGTCTGGTCCTCTGGACATTTAAAAAAACAAAACAAAACTTCATCTTTCAGGGATGAAGATGTTCACATCCTTGATAGAGAGGAACAATGGTTTGAGAGACGAGTAAAAGAGGCCATCTTTGTGAAAAGAAACCATCCAAGGAAGGGGAACATATTATTTTAGGTGGCTGAAATAATCACCTGTTTTTTGTTTTGTTTTTTTGAATGTCCAGAGGACCACACTTAGCTTTTTTAGATTTTTCTACCTGGATTATTGAGAATGCATCAGGATATATTTGAATTAAATTTTAAGAAAATGCTAACCTGACAAACAGGAAAGTGGACAAGATTGTCCTGTTTCACTTGCCACATCCATAAGTCCAATTTTCGCAGGAAAGCCGTGATCGCGTCGGACATCTGCGTGATGACTTGTTTGCGTCCCTGCAGCTTCTGATTCAGCTGGGCGAGATGGTCGGTTATGTCGCACAACACAGCAAAGTCACACAGCCACTTTGAAGCTAGCTTTCACTGCAGCCTCGTTTTTGGCTGTGGGTTTCATGAACAAACTCTGCTGCGACCGCAGTTTGCCTTTTAATTCTTGGCAGAATGTGTTGCTTTTCTTGAAGGCTAGCTTTAGCGTACTTAGCTCCGTGTTTGGTTTCAAAACCGACACCGCCTCGTAACACAAAAGACATACCGGTCTTTCTCCTGGAAGCACAAACAAGTATTCGCCTTCCCATCTTTCTTGAAACTTCCGTCTGTATCAACTTTTCTCTTTCTGGACATGTTGGGATCATTATTTATATCTCAATTCCACTCGTTGGCATGAAGGTAGAAACACTGCCTCGGCTACCGTAGTCGAAAGGCATTGTGGGAAAACCGTTGTCGAAAGGCATAGTGGGGCTGCCGTAGTCGAAAGGCATTGTGGGAAATGTAGTTTTTGGTCAAAACTCGCTCGTATTAATTTTTAGACACTCAAAACTTTTTAATTAAGCTCTCGCGGGCCAGATAAAATGACATGGCGGGCCACATCTGGCCCGCGGGCCAAGAATTTGACACATGTGCCCTACACGGTCAAAATTCTACAGCGGCCGAATGCACAGGAGCGGTAAAAATACAATATGAAATTTTAAAATAGTTTTAAAATCGATTTTGGGGCTTTTAGAATAGATTCTGAATCGCCAGGACTAAGAATCTTGATTCTTTAAAAAATAGATTTTTTTTGCTGCATCCCTAATTGCTACACACTGAAACCTTTTTGTCCACAACTAGATACACACACTAATATTACTGTATGAGGGACGACTCGTTGCACTGCCTACGTCATATTCAGGGGACGGAGAGCAGGCAGGAGGAGGGGGGTCAAAAACACCAGATGAGAATTTTTTCACTTTGCAAAGTCTAAATTTGAGTTAGGATGACATTTTTGACTTGTGAAAATTTCTCAACAAGCTTATTTTATGCTTTTCATTAGACTACTATTAGCTTAAAAACACTTTTCATTTCTCCTTTAAGGTTTTGTTAATGTTTAATAAATCCTAAATAGCCACAAGTTATTTTTCACTTGGGGAAATCAGACAAAATGAATTCACCATCTATTAATCCTGCAATGCATCATTAATTAAGGCAGTTGCTAGTAGTTACTTAAGTGTATTTGTGAACCCTTCTAAAGTGAAGACTATTCATTCTTTATTAAGGTTTTGTTCATGTTGAATAAATCCTAAATAGCCAGAAGTTATTTTTCACTTGTGGAAATCAGACAAAAATCAAAGCAGGAGACGTTGAATACCAAAAACAGGTTTGTATTGACATTTTCTAAAAGTCAATAAAACATACATCTGTCAGTTAGATGTTCCCACCGCTAGTTAGAACGACTCCGTCACGTTTTGCAAAATAAAGAAACCGAGTAGGACTCGCTGCAGAAGAAGCCTGCAGTTTAACAAAACCGAACTACGTCCACACCGACGAATTAGTCTTTCCTCTCATCAGTGATGTCGTCAGCTTTCTCTTCGCTTGTGAAACTTTGTTCAGTCACATTCTGACGGTCATGAGCACTCGTTTGACTCGTTTTGAAGCGAAAACAACGCGCTTTGGAGACTAGCTTAGCTTTTAGCCTGCTATCGCTAACGCCTGCTGTTGGAGTGAGCGCTGCGTAACAACGACGTCACCACGCACGTTTTGTGTCACAGCTTTTTCTGTCCGGGCGGGTTGTTGAAGCAGCCGTTTCAACACGAACAGAAAAAGAAAAACGTCAGTGAAACGTTGTAAAATCCTATCATTTGATTTGTGACCAAAATGTTTTGCACTACTTTTCTTTGACACAATTTTTGCCACTTTAGTGACCTGCTACAGGTTGAGTGTTTCGCTGCGTAACAACGACGTCACCACGCACGTTTTGTGTCACAGCTTTTTCTGTCCGGGCGGGTTGTTGAAGCAGCCGCTTCAACACGAACAGAAAAAGAAAAACGTCAGTGAAACGTTGTAAAATCCTATCATTTGATTTGTGACCAAAATGTTTTGCACTACTTTTCTTTGACACAATTTTTGCCACTTTAGTGACCTGCTACAGGTTGAGTGTTTCATGACCCAGGTTGGGTAAACATTTTAGATTTCCACAAGTGAAAAATAACTTGTGGCTATTTAGGATTTATTCAACATTAACAAAACCTTAATAAAGAATGAATAGTCTTCACTTTAGAAGGGTTCACAAATACACTTAAGTAACTACTAGCAACTGCCTTAATTAATGATGCATTGCAGGATTAATAGATAGTGAATTCAAACATTATTTAACAATTAGTACGCATTTAATACATGTGGTGAAAGCACATTAATTTGAGCATTCACAAATATAGATAGCATAGTTAATTCATGAGTTATTAAGCATGAATAAACATTGAGTACGTAGGTTTTGGAACTCATTATTCTTTATGTATAAAGCGTTAATAAGTGTGTTAATTAATAGTGTATTAAGTGTGAATCATCCTTAATTAATGATGTTTTCAATGTTAATTAAATGTTTATTAATGCTTAAATAAGGCTAAATAATGTGTAGTTATTATAAAGTGTTACCTTATATTGTTGCACTACCTCCACAGCTTCATTGTTAATGACCACAGGAGCTGTTACTGAAGAATCCTGAAATTGATTATCATCTCCTTTGTTTTAGAAACATTTAGTTTTAAAAAGGAAGACTCACACCATTCTGTGAAGTCCCCAATCACAGGCCCGGGTCATCACTGCTCAGAAGGGACAGTATGACAGAGTCATCAGCAAACTTGACAATGTGATGCTGAGGGAAATGGCTGCAACAATCGTTTGTGTATAAAATAAATAAAAGAGGCGAAAGAACACAGCCCTGAGGGGAACCAGTAGAGGACAAAAGGACATCAGAGAGGACCCCATTAACTCTCATCCTCTGAGACCGAGCAGTTAAAAAGTCCACAAGCCAACATATGAGGCCGAAGTCAAGACAATACAGACTTTGTAATTTCTCTGCTAAAATGTGGGGCTGGATACAGTTTATGACATAAAACCAACGTTAGCGTGGTCCATCTGCCCAATTCCGTTGTAAAACCGCTGTCAACCTCTGTCCAGAGCGTTTAATCTCCTCCTGTACTTGTCCACTGCTTTGCTGGTTCTGCCATGAAGCTCCGTCCAGAGCGGGTCTCCCTGTGTTTTTCCGCTGTCTCTGCCGTCAAGCTACTGCTTCTGCTGTCAAAACCGGAAGGAACTCGGAACTTGGCTTTCAAAAAA
>JBBPBX010007103.1:7801-25455 GCA_038048925.1 Garcialebias charrua | reverse complement strand
TTTATTGTTTTTTTATTTTTTTTATTTTTTTTATGGAGATGCGTGACGTAACCACGAAACGTCGTAACTCGAGACTGTCGCAACCCGAGGACTACCTGTATATATAATGGGGAAAAACATTAAAAGCATTTGTGCAATGCAATGATCTATATAAGTTCCAATTTTGTTTGTATTGGCACAATCTCTGATAAAATATGCTGTGTAATTTCATCTGAGAAAAAATATCATGCCAAATGTAATGTAATTTTCTATAGCTGACTAAGGAAGCAGTATCACAAGTTAGGTTAATAATCTTTAGTTAATAACTTTATAGCTCAGACTGCCAGATCTCCACTTTGACAAATTAAAAAGTCCTTGTGAGTAGTTAGGGACTTAGCTCAATAAGAATTTCTGAATTCAATTCCCATTACCTATTCTCAAATTAATAGACTCATTTTGACAAGCGTTCACTTTTAAAGATGCTCCAAATTAAACATTGATTACATAATTTCACACTGCTGATTCAGCTACAAAGTTCAATACCAATTCTAGTCCTGGAAGTACCACACTTTCACAGTGTCACAAATCCATTGTGATCAGTCAAGAAATACTTAAAATACATAAAAAGCATTTGCAGACTAAAAACATGACTTACTGTTTTGAGCAAAAGATGCACACTTCATTTGGACTGTCAATACATTGACTTCCCTGTCTTCTGACTGGTCCTGATAATGTTTGTGTATTTGTGATAACAAGCAAACAAAATAAAAACATTTTATTACAACTTCATGCAACAGCTGGCATATTTAAATTAAATGTGTAAGTATAAATATATCGTTCAATAAGTATTGAATGATACAAAGCATGTCTGACATACTAAAATGATGAATTTCAATGAATTAATCAACATAAAAAATATTCTCCATCCTGCACGGAGTATTGTAAAATATGAGATTTATTATGTATGAACCCATCAACGCTTGTGGGATGCCAGATAGATTGATTGAAATGAATCAGTAGAAGTGTAAGTCTAAAATAGAGCAAAGAAATTAGAACAAAAGTGTTGAACTGCATTTTGGAGCAGACTAATAAAATGAGACGCAGATTAGACAATAACCTGTGTAAATGAGTGAAACAAAAACAAAGCAGACATTTAAAAAAAATAGTTTGATGGTGTGATTAACATTTTATATACTAAAGTTAAACTAGGTTTGCGTTTTTAGGAACCTGTCTTTACAGAGTAAATAAACAACTTCACTAAAGGGTTAGCGGGGCTTCCGTTGCACATGACGGATGGATTTAAAGTAATTGCCTCTGTGTGTTTATATCAGTTGTAAAAAAAAAAACACTTTGCAGAGGTGTCAGAAATTGCAGTCTACTGATCTGTTTTTTTGTTTGTTTGTTTGTTATTATTGAATGTGTGTGCATTTGTGTGTGTGTGCATGTGTGTACATATTACTGCTGCATTTTGCCATGCAAACCACCAACTTCCTCAACCTAGATGCCAATATTATTCGTATAACCTTAAGATTATTAAAAAATAAATTGACTTACTACACCTAGTTGGGATATGGGCTGTGAGTGGGCTTGGGGCCTTGGTGGGCGGTTGGGGTGGGGCGGGTCCTCCAGTTCTCCCTGGGTTGTTTGGATTTCTTGATCAAGGTTCCTGGTTGCAATGGCCGGCCCTGTGGCCGGGTTGGCTGCCGGGTTCCGGCAGGTGGTCGGCTGTGGTTGTGTGTACAGGTAGTCCCCGACTTACGAGCGAGTTCCGTTCCTCCGAGGCGCTCGTAAAGCGAAAATTCGTAACTTGGAACGGCCGCCACGTGTCTCGTAAGTCCGGAATTTCGCTCGTAAGTTGGAACGGTTTTGCTAGCGCGACTACAAACACTCGTTTTTCATCGAAAAACTGCTTACGAGTGCATAAAAATGATCGGAAACGTGTGTCCACATGTTTAGCTAACGAACTGTGGTGAAAAAACACAGAAAAACTCTGTATTTTTTGCGTTTTTTCCAAAAATTCGACAGCTCGTAAGTCCGGAACCTCGTAGGTCAGAGCGCTCGTAAGTCGGGGACTACCTGTATGTGGTTGTTGGTGGTGTAGGACGGCGGTCAGAAGCGTGGCTTCACTTTGATGGGGCGCTGGCTAGTCAGCTTGGTGTGACACTCGTGGTGGAGAGTGCTGTGCTGCTCCATGCTGCTCTGGCTCCCGGCCTGGGGCCGACTTGTGGTCGCTGTCGGGTGGGTGGGATGCATGGATGGCCTGACAGAGGCTCTGTCTGGCCGTCTATGTGTGCCTGCTAATGTCTCGGATTAGGTTTTGGGTGGCCCCTCTCTTAGGTCAATTTGGACCCCCCATTTAAGGTGAGTCTACTTCCCACTAAGGCGCTCCCCTCCGTTGGTGGGCATCCCTGCCGCCGGTGCATTGGTGGCTCTCGGCATCTGGGCTGGGTGATTGGGTGTGAGCCGTCCTACCCTGGTGGCTGCCTGCTGAGGCCTGGGTGCCCTGGCTCTGTCGGGCCTCTGTTGGGGGGTGGTATGACCTGGGGCTTGGGGCCAGATCTACTCTGGAGGGGCGGGTTGCTGGCAGGGCCTGTAGCCTCTTGGGGTCTCTGCATTGTGGTTGCTGGGGGTCGCCCAGGGCTCCCCTCTGCTTCTCTCTGGGGAGGTGCAGTTGTCCCTGTTGGGTGACTCCCGGGGCTCCGGGCTTGGGGGCCTCTGTGTGTCTGTGGCTCCGATCCTCCCTGTGTTACCATTGTGTCCTGTGGGGATGGGTCTGTAGGTCCCCATATCCACTATTGAACATTCTTATGGAAAAATCTTATAATGACAAGCATGCTCACACGTGTTTAGATTCAGGCATTTATCAGATACACACTCAGTTGGGTTGTGGTGGCCACTAAATTAATATTGTATTATCATGTACCATATAAAATAATTTTTAATGATGTTATAAGTATCATTACACTGTATATGTTGTTTGTTGTTGTGGTTTTTCGTTTGTTGTTGTTGTTTTTTTGTTTTGTTTGTTTTTTACCGCAGGTCTACAGGCAAACTTTAATGATGTTGATTTGTGTTCTCTTTATGCCTCTCTCTCTCCTCTACACCTCCTTCATTCCCTTTTCAATTCAAATCAATTCAAAAATACTTTATTAATACCAATGTGAAATTATTTTTTGTTGTAACTCGTTATCTTCATTTCATTAAGAGATGTTATAGATACTGATGGCTGTAGGTAAGAAGGAGCTCTTGTAAAAGTCCATCACACAGTGGATCCTAAGAAACTGGCTGCAGATGCTGTCCGATCCTTCCACCCAGACTCGGCTGGCCTCTCAGTTCCCCCGGGCTATAGGATCGCCCGGATGCCGGGCAAAACTCCTCCCAGAGCGATGGCCACTCCTTCCAGCAGTTTGCTGAGCTCCTTGTCGCCGCGGACAGTCAACTGTAGTTGCCGAGGGACGATCCTGTCCTTCCGCTGTCAGGATCTCAGTGGTCAGGCACTCGAGCACAGCTGGCAGGTAGATGAGAATGCATCCACAGAACACCCTTTTCAACTCATATGAGATTTGGGGCTATAGTTGAGATATTTTTTGAGCTTTTGAGATGTTAATCAGCTGTTGTTGGTAGTAGAAAACTGCCTTGTTGACATGGTTACACATGACATGACATAACAAATGTCCAAATCTAAAAAAGTTTCAGTAAAAAATAATTCCAGCTGCACAGCATCATCCGATACCAGAGGAAACAATCCAAAAAATGTGATTTACATCCAGAAAAAGAGGAATTAAAGTTTCCAAAAGCAAAATCTCAGAATGAAAATAACATAGCTACTCTACCATGCAGCCACCTTGAGCGGCACTATTCTAGAACTAGAACTTTTAACCTTTCTCTCACTTTTCTAGCTTTGTTTTCTTCTTTGTGTTTTCATCCCCATGCCCATTACATCCGAAACAAACCCAAAGCAAGTTTTAATAAAGTTTTATTTATATATTAAGTGGAGCATTAAAGGTCCACTGACATAATCTTACAAATTTGCATGAAATGATAGAAGATATATATATTGTATCATTCAACTAGGTTCATTTTTGCAAACAAAATGATAAATTAATGAAAATTCATTTCAAACTGAATTTAAAATTAAAAACCGCTTTTCTCTCTGAAAAATCTGACTACAAGTGAATGCAACATATGTGATGTTGCGAGGAGAAGTCTTTAGAATGCCCCATATAAATATTCATGGCGAACAAGAAATAAAACAACAAAATTATCAATCTAAGTTAAGATTTGAGCTATTTGTCTTTAGTTTTGGAAGCAGGAAGTTAGATGAGCAGAAACAGCAGGTTCTAATTTACCGTAGGTCTGCACCCGTATGTATTTGACTCTTACCTGTTCAGGAAACAGGACGCACAGTCCGACGGGAGGCAGCTTTATTTATTCCATTTTTGACGAAGTTCTTACATCTTTTGGGAAAGTGAAAAGGCTCACTTGTTCACTGATGATATTAGAACACCCAAATGCAACATGACCGGCATTTTTCAAGTTATACAACAAACAAAAAAGGCGATCTGGATGAGAATGAATATGCGTTAATGGCAGACGCAGACTGACAATCCTGCTCCCTACGTCATAAATGTTGCATTCGCTTGTAGTTGGATTTTTCAGAGAGAAAAGCAGTTTTTAATTTTAAACTCAGTTTGAAAGGAATTTTCATTAATTTATCATTTTGTTTGCAAAAACGAACATAGTTGAATGATAAAATATATATATCTTCTATCATTTCATGCAAATTTGTAAGATTATGTCAGTGGACCTTTAAAGCCAGCCATAATGCACAGCTTGTGAAAGCAAATCTTTTGGGCATCACCTCGAAACTCAGACAATAATTCTGAGTGCCACAATGCCGAACAGGACAAGGAGAAAAAAAAGATTGTTGAAATGCTCTTTTTTTTCTGTGGTGCAAACCTGACCCACAATACGTTATTGATAGCTCAATACTTAGTTCAATATCAAATAGAAACAGTAGGTCCCACTTGCATTTATTTATTTATTTAACACACAAAATCAAAACGACAAACTACAAAAAAAAAGAAGTAGAAGTACTATGTCCTTTAAAAATAATGTCCAAAAGCCTAATTAGATTTGATAGTAAGATTTGTCACTATACAATTGTATAAATTAATATGCCTGGGGCTTTGATACAAAATGTATCAAAAAAGTATAAATCCAACAAGATTTAAATAAAATATGGTGTCAAGGCATACTCCTTTTTGTCTTAATCTCTGTTGTAGTTCAATGTCCAAACATGTCTCCTGCTGACGTACATTCCAGCACAAACACCCCACCCCCCCAATCCAGCTTGACTTTTACAGCACCCCAGGTGAGAAGTGAGCTCAGGAGGATAAAGACCAGAAAGGTTGCAGGTCCAGATGACATCAGCTCGAGACTTCTCAGGACTTGTGCAGATGGGTATATCTTTAATCTCAGTTTGTGGTTAGGGAAAGTCCCACAGCTGTGGAAGACATCTTACGTGGTGCCAGTCCCAAAGACCCCACATCCAAAAGACCTCAACAGCTACAGGCCGGTGGCATTGACATCTCACCTGATGAAGACCTTGGAGAGACTGCTTCTTTCCCACCTCCGCCCCCTGGTGAGTCCATCTATGGGCCCACTACTGTTTGCCTTCCAATCTGGCATTGGAGTGGAGGATGCCATTATCTACCTTCTACATAGCTCTCTTTCTCATCTGGAGACTACTGGGAGCACAGTGAGAATCATGTTTTTTGATTTCTCTAGTGCTTTCAATACCATCCAACCAATGATATTGAAGGACAAGCTGGAGAACACAGGTTTGGACCATCAGCTCATCACCTGGATCCTGGATTACCTCACAAAAAGGCCACAGTATGTAAGGATCCAGGGTTGTCAGTCAGACAAGGTTGTCTGCAGCGTGGGGGCTCCACAAGGAGCAGTCCTTGCCCCCTTCCTCTTCACCCTCTACACGCTGACTTCCAGTACAGCTCAGCCAGCTGTCACCTGCAGAAGTTCTCAGATGACTCTGCTATTGTAGGCCTCATCAAAGATAGAGATGATGGGGAGTACAGAGAACTGACTAAGAACTTTGTGGAGTGGTGCCAGAGGAACTGTCTGCAGATCAACACAGGAAAAACAAAATAACTTGTGGTGGACTTCCGCTGGTCCAAACAGTCTCCTGGTGTGCCAGTGAACATTCAGGGTAGGGACATTGAGATCGTGAGGTCCTACAAGTACCTGGGTGTCAAAGTCAAAGTCAAAGTCAAAGTCAACTTTATTGTCAGAACTGCAATATGTACAGGACATACACAGGATTGAAATTGCGTTTCTCTCAGTCCCTCGGTGCAACAGTAACCATCTAAACACTAAACACTAAAACATTTAATACACATAAGCATAAAATAGTAAAAAAGTGTAACACTGTCCTGAGTTTTTTCATAATAGTATAAAAGTATGAAAATTTACACCAACACTGAAACACCAAACACCCCTAAAACACCAAACACCCAATGAACATAAGCATAAAGTGAAATAATAAAAGTGTAATACTGTCCTGAGTTTTTGCATAGTAGTATGAAAAGTATAAAAACGTAAATCTATAAAATAAACTGAAGTTTCTAGCGTTGACATTTGCAAAGAGTGGCACAGCAGCATATAAGTTAATGTACACAGTATATGTATGAGGTAGTTGATGTTGGTATAGAGGCAAAGTGGCATATGAAGTAAGGCACATAAGGCACATTTGGCATCCTTAGATAAGGCTAGTCAGAGAATGCTGTATATGTATCTGCAGTAGTGTAGATAAAAGTAGTGTAAATGTAAACAGTAGTAATAAATGTAAAGCAGTAGTAATAAATGTAAACAGTATTAATAAATGTAAACAGTGAATGTAAACAGTAGTATGACTATAGGCAGTAATGTAATACAAACATTAGTGCAAATATGAGAAGTAGTGCAAACTGAATGAGCACATGACCGAGAGTTTAGTGAATAACCCGTTTGATGACACAGAGTCCAGTGTTAAAATCTTTGTGTTGAGTGGTAATGTGTGAGAAAGTTTTTTGTGTTAAGGCAGTTCAAATGGGAGGGGAGGCAGAGCAGGCAGAGTGTTTAGCATTCTGACTGCCTGATGAACAGAGCTGTCTCTCAGTCTGCTGGTACGAGCCTGGAGACTCCTCAGTCTCCTCCCTGATGGCAGCAGTCTAAAGCGGCTGTGTAGTGGGTGTGTGGGATCACCTGCCATGCGGTGGGCTTTCCGAGTGAGGCGTTTGCTGTGTAAGTCCTGCAGTGAGGGCAAGGAGGTGCCGACGATCTTCTCAGCTGCTTTCACGATGCGCTGGAGGCTCTTGCGGCAGGATGCAGTGCATGCACCAAACCACACAGTGATGCAGCTGGTCAGGACACTTTCTATGGCACCTCTGTAGAAGGTGCACATGATGGAGGTTGAAGCTCCAGCCCTTTTCAGCTTGCGGAGAAAGTAGAGGCGCTGGTGAGCCTTCTTCGCCAGTGCTGCAGTGTTCCTGCTCCAGGACAGGTCCTTTGAGACGTGCACTCCCAGGAACTTGGTGCTGTCCACTCTCTCCACTGCGGTGCTGTTGATGGTCAGAGGGGCATGTTGTGCATCCCTCTTCCTGAAGTCCACGACAATCTCCTTTGTCTTCTCCACGTTGAGAGTGAGATTGTTGTGTCCGCACCACAAGGCCAAGCGGCTCACCTCGTTCCTGTAGTCCGTCTCATCGTTGTTGCTGATGAGACCTACCACTGTTGTGTCGTCCGCAAACTTGATGAAGTGGTTGGAGCTGTACGATGGTGTGCAGTCGTGTGTTAGCAGGGTGAATAGAAGGGGGCTCAGCACACATCCTTGTGGGGCCCCTGTGTTCAATGTGATGGTGCTAGATGTGTTACTCCCGATCCGTACTGTCTGTGGTCTCCCGGTCAGGAAGTCTAGCAGCCAGTTACACATTGAGGTGTTCAGCCCCAGACTGTCCAGTTTATGGATGAGCTGTTGGGGGATGATGGTGTTGAATGCCGAGCTGAAGTCGATGAACAGCATTCTAACATAAGAGTCCTTCGTGTCCAGATGTGTGAGAGCTGTGTGGAGGGCAGAGGAGATGGCATCGTCGGTTGAGCGATTAGGTCGGTATGCAAATTGGAAGGGATCCAGGGAGGCAGGGAGGACAGATGTGATGCTTTTCATGACTAGCCGTTCAAAGCACTTCATCAGGATGGGGGTGAGTGCTACTGGGCGATAGTCATTGAGGCATGCGGGCGTTGCCTTCTTTGGGACAGGGATGATGGTGGTGGCTTTGAAACAGGTGGGGACGATGGCCTGGCTTAGTGAGATGTTAAAGATGTCCGTGAAGACCGCTGCGAGTTCCCCTGCACAGTCTTTCAGCACACGACCAGGTATGTTGTCAGGACCAGAGGCCTTCCGGGCGTTAATCTTGATGAATGATCGCCTTACGCTGTCTGAGGACAGCGCCAGCACCTGGCCATCAGGAGAGGGGGGGAATTTATGTGCAGGTGTGCTGTTACTTGCCTCAAACCGAGCGAAGAACTCATTCAGTTCATTCAGCGTAGAGGTTGAGCTGTCACAGGTCTGGGGGGGGGTTTGTAGTCTGTGATGGTCTGTATTCCCTGCCACAGACTGCGTGTATCCTTGCTGTCCTTGAAACGGTGAGCTATTTTCCTGGAATACTGCTCCTTGGCCTCACTGATGCCCTGGGTCAGGTTCTTTCTGGCTGCCTTCAGGCCCACCTGATCTCCCGCTTTGAAGGCAGCATTCCTGGCTTTCAGGAGTCTGTGAACCTCAGCTGTCAGCCATGGCTTCTGATTAGCCCGAACAGTGATGGTTTTGAGGTTGGTAACATCATCAATGCACTTGGCGATGTATGAACATACAGTGTCTGAGTACTCCTGGAGACATGTGTTGTTGTTTGTGGTAGCAGCTTCTTTGAACATACCCCAATCTGTGGTGTCAAAACAGTCCTGGAGTGCCTCTGAAGACCCCTCTGGCCACACTCGTATCTGCTTGCGGACTGGTTTTGTGACTTTCACCAGCGGCCTGTATGCTGGCTTTAGCATAACACAGATATGGTCAGAAGCACCAATGTGGGGGAGGGGGAGGGCTCTGTAGGCATTTTTCATGGTGGTGTAAACTTGGTCCAGTGTGTTGTTTCCTCTTGTTGCAAAGTTTATGTTTTTGTATGTTTTTGGAAATACACTCTTTAAATCTGCATGGTTGAAATCACCAGCCGTGATGAGAAAAGCATCAGGATGGGCTGTTTGTTGCTCACTGATGTGCAGATATAGTTCATTCAAAGCCTCACTTCTAACTTTGCTGTTGGAGCTTGGAGGGATATATACAGCAACAATCAAAACAGCTGTAAACTCCCTCGGTAAATAGAACGGTCTGCATTTAATAGTCATGAACTCCACTAAATGTGAGCAGTGTTTGTAGACCACAGCAGCATCCAGGCACCATGCTTTGTTGATGTAAACACAGAGCCCCCCTCCCCTTGTCTTACCTCCCTCGGGGGTTCGGTCCGCTCTGTAGCATGTTAGCTCCCCTAGCTGGACAGCATGGTCCGGAACGTTGTTGTTGAGCCACGTTTCCGTGAATACAAACACACAGCAGTCTCTCACAGTCTTTTGTGTCGTTCGTAGCAGGCGTATATAATCCAGTTTATTGTCCAAGGAGCGCACGTTAGCCAAAACCATGGATGGGATCGCCGGTTTGTGTGGGCTAGCTGCTAGCCTAGCTCTGACACCTCCGCGTTTACCCCGCTTTTTAATAATAAGCTGGACTGGACTGACCACACAGCTGCCCTCTATAAGAAAGGACTGAGCAGACTACATCTCCTGAGGAGACTCAGGTCCTTCGGTGTGCGGGGGGCTCTTCTCAGGACCTTCTTTGATGCTGTGGTGGCATCAGCCATCTTTTACGGAGTGGTCTGTTGGGGTAGCAGCATCTCCACTGCTGACAGGAAGAGACTGAACAAGATCCTCAGGAAATCCAGCTCTGTCCTGGGGTGTCATGTTGACCCAATGGAGGTGGTGGCTGACAGGAGAATGAAGACCAAGCTTCAGCGCATGCTGGAGTTCCCGTCCCACCCCATGCACCACTCTCTGACAGCCCTGAGCAGCTCCTTTAGTGCCCGGCTGCGGCACCCTAAGTGCATGAAGGAAAGATACTACAGGTCTTTCCTTCTGGCCGCCGTCAGACCAGGGGCGGCCGCCAGTAGAGGGCGCTAGGGCGCCGCCCACCTGGAACCTCTGTAGCTCTTCACCATTTGAAGATTTTTTTTTTTTTATAAAAATGAAATAATAAAACAAAAATATTTCGAAATGTATGCATATATGTTTTTAGTTGTGTAGGATAAATATTTTATGAGTAACGATGAGTTATTGTTTGTTTCAAAAAAACGTTTTCTGATTCGTGACGTACTTCTTGTTTTGTTTGGGGCGCTCTGAGCTTATCCATTGACTCTAATTATAACTGGCGCATGCGTACTGATGCCCCCACCTTACAAAACAATGGGATAATGCTGGGCGCAGTTTTCACCGCCCTGAAGACGTCTAACGTGAGTCCTACCTACCGATCGCGTGTTTCCGGCGTTTATTTATTTATTTAAAAAAAAAAATTGTCTGGAAAATTTGCCGTGTGTCAGTGACTCAAGCAGGCATGCTAAGGGAAGTTTTAAAGCCCTTTATCTAATGTCTATTTGCATTTCTGGCTGATATGCCTCTCAACTTATGGCTGTTTGTGAAAAAAGCCTCCAGCTGACTGTTAATCTAAACGTGGCAACTGGTTAGTTTGTTAGCTAACATGCTAATGCTAGCCTAATGCTGATATTATATTACCATTCCTGACTGATATCCTCTCCACTTTTAGGTGGCTCTGAGTCTGTTTGTGATAAAAGCCTTCAGCTGACTGTTTCTAAAAGTGGCAACTGGTGAGTGAGTTTGTTTTGTTCTTTGTTTGTTTGTGGAGTTGGGTTGCCAGTGCAGGTTATTATTGTACAGCATGGACTGGACTCTGATGGCTACATTTATTTAAATTTGCTTATAAAAAATTATCAATTATTAATAATTGTATATACTAAATAAATGTCACTGGTGGTGTTATACTCTTAACACTGTATTGATCTGGAGGATGAAAACAAAGCCCCTTGCAAGTAATCAAAAAAGGCGTTCAGTACAGGATCAACTGGACTTTATTTGTTGCAGAAAACGTTTCGACTTCTGTCCAGAAGTCTTTTTCAATTCAAGTAACTCCTGTAGATGTTGTGGACCAGCTGGTTTTAGATGTTGTGGACCAGCTGGTTCTGGAAGTTTTGGACCAGCTGGTTTTAGATGTTGTGGACCAGCTGGTTCTAGATGTTGTGGACCAGCTGGTTCTGGAAGTTCTGGACCAGCTGGTTATAGATGTTGTGGACCAGTTGGTTTTAGATGTTGTGGACCAGCTGGTTCTGGAAGTTGTGGACCAGCTGGTTTTAGATGTTGTGGACCAGCTGGTTTTGGATGCTGTGGACCAGCTGGTTTTAGATGTTGTGGACCAGCTGGTTTTAGATGTTGTGGACCAGCTGGTTCTAGATGTTGTGGACCAGCTGGTTCTGGATGTTGTGGACCAGCTGGTTTTAGATGTTGTGGACCAGCTGGTTCTAGATGTTGTGGACCAGCTGGTTCTAGATGTTGTGGACCAGCTGGTTCTAGATGTTGTGGACCAGCTGGTTCTAGATGTTGTGGACCAGCTGGTTCTGGAAGTTGTGGACCAGCTGGTTTTAGATGTTGTGGACCAGCTGGTTCTGGATGCTGTGGACCAGCTGGTTCTGGATGCTGTGGACCAGCATCTATAGAAGTTGTGGACCAGCTGGTTCTGGATTTTTGGGTTTCTCCTCTATGGTTTCTGGTCTTAGAACTTTTGAAGTTCTTTAGATTTCTCAGGGTTGTGCAGGTGGTAAGAGGAGAGACAGACAGGTAAGGAGAGACAGACTCCTCCTCCTCACCTGTCTCTCCTCTTACCACCTGCACAACCTCCAACGACCGCCACCGGTGCTGTTGACAAACGGTGTCAGCAGAAATTGTGCTACTGTTAGTAGAAGACCACGAGGAGGGAAACGTGTCAGGAGACAGAGGAGAAGAGGAAAGTGAAGAATGTAGGACTGAGGGTTGCAACTCTAAATGTGGGGACAATGACAGGCAAAGGTAGAGAGCTGGCTGACATGATGCAGAGAAGGAAGGTAGATGTTTTATGTGTCCAAGAGACCAAGTGGAAGGGCAGCAAGGCCCACAGCATTGGAGCAGTGTTCAAACTTTTCTGGTTCCAGTTCTAATAGACTAACTGGATTTATCATGTCCTGGACGACTGAGAATCTTCACCAGCATATTCTAATAGACGGGCTCACAGTTTCTGGTTCCAGTTCTAATTGTATTACTAAAATAATGATAACAGAATATGATAGAAGTTGTCCAAAAATTGAAAAGTGGAAGCAGAACACTCCCGTTCTCTTTTCACACTGATGCCTCAAACAAGGTGAAAATGAACAATGTTTTATTAATGATAGTTTTATACAAATGGATACACCTGATATATACAAATAAAAACATGATCAAACTTTTACTTTACTTTACTACAAACATAATTATGCATAATTCTACACATGTTTAAAAAAATTAAACAGTTTATGGCACCCCCCCCCATAAAATAAAATGACCAGCCGCCACTGCGTCAGACTGTACAACACCCGCTGCTCTTAGTAGTTATGTTTCGTTATATACTGTTTCTGTGTTTTTTGTACTCATTTGTATTATTTGTGTATATATAGATTTTTAACTTTTTTTGGTACTGGTTCTGCATTGTCCTCTATGCTGCTGTGGCAATGTAAATTTCCCCACTGTGGGATTAATAAAGGCATCTTATCTTATCTTATGTTTGCTGTTTTCTGCTGCAAGGAGAAATGCTATGACTGTTCCTTATTCTCCACGTGTCCATGTGTGCGCATGTATGACTTCATTCACTTATCTGGCAGCATTTTACCTCTATAAACTATTCCACTGGATTTAGTACATACACCCACCCCAACCCCTTGCTAAAAACATACCTATTTTTCTTTACATTTATTCTATCTAACACCAAATTGAGATTATTACAAGTTTCAATATTTTCTATCCAGGCAGGTTTGAAATTTCTACTCTAAGCTTCTGCCGAGAACAGACGCTCCTCCTCTCCCTCTTCGCTTTGGTTTGCTGCTCTGTCTGTCTGTGAAACTGCTTCTGGGCCTCTCTTGCATATCTTCCGAACAAAAAAAAACATGGACTTATTTGGCCAGTTGGTCCTCTACACAATTTGATAACATTTCTTCAAAGAGAAGACAGGCTTTAGGCGAGTCGATTGCCATGTTGGCACGCACACAGCTGGATATCTCATCGACTTGAAGACTTGATGACGTGTCTATCTCTGCTGTCATCTGTGGATCTAGAGGACGCATACTTAATTGGATTTATGATAACTGGTTCCTGCTTTTTGGATTCGGCTGGTTGCTGGTTTTATCTACAATTTAAGGAAGTTCGTCTGCAGCAAATTTGAGACCCGACCACGCTGCTTGCCTTTGTGATGGCTTGGTTCTTGCCCGTGTACCCAGACTCAGTTGCCTTGGGCAGAATGGATCAGATCTTGGGGATTTTTACAAAGGTACGTTCCATCGGTGTGTGGCCACATGATTTTGGACATTTTCCTAACCGTTTTTGGACCAACACAGATTCAAGGCAGATGTCATTATGTTCTGTCTGTACCCAAAACAACTGCAGGTTTATCTAATCTGGTTCCCCGGCTGGCCTTCAAGGCCACCTTATCTGAATTCGCCTGGAGGACAAGTAAACTGACGCTCACCCCCCACCCATCGGGGAATTCCACCGTCAACCAGAGTGAACCAGCTGAATAAACATTGTCATCATATTCAGGACTCTTGGATCCTCATTAGCAAATTTAGCGTTGACCTTGGCCATTCCCCGACATCCTCGAGAATGTTTACGGATCTCATCGGAGGAGCCGTTGATTATTCCATCCTTATCAGAACTCTTACAGTGAATTTGAGAGTTTCTATGAATATTGCTCATTGTTCTCGGTGTCTCCCAGCTCTGCAGAATGTCTATGTCACTATGTGCTTATCTGTGTGAGATGTTTTTTAATATTATAATTTTTTTCCTCAGGCATGAAGAAAGATTTTAATAGGAATTTTTTCACCTCCATTTCCCAATGTGTCTAATTTCATTACTTTTTGTCTGTCTAAGCAGATCTCACTTGTAAATGAGTCTTCGAGGCTCAATGTGACTTATCTGTCTAAATAAAGGTTGAATGAATGAAAAAATAATCTGTCATTTCATTTTTTATTCAAATTTTTACCTTTTTCCTTTTCAAACTTCATCCCCCCTTGGGATTTAGCCCCTTCTCCTTCATCTGAATCCTGTTTGTAAAAGTTTAATCCTCCTTCGACAAAAGGATGTCCTATATTTCTTTAGGTGTCTTGGAGAAGCCCTTTGAAAAACATATGGAACTGATTTAAGGTAAGACCTGGACCCACAAGCTTTTTCTATCTCAGTATTTGGTATTTTTCTAAGTCCAGACACTTGAGCATCTAAACACGGTGATGCACTTTCACCAGATTATATTTCCTAACAAAACAGGATCTGCAAAACTTATTCAGACAATAAGGGTTTTGGACTTCAAATAAGTGTACAGTATACTGTATTTCAAAACAATATATCTGTAGCATGTTTAGTTTGCATGTGTTGTCCATGGGCATCAGAAGCATCTGTAATGTGGGGGGGAGACACTATAGTGTGTGTGTGCGTATCCTTGAGTGTGTGCGCATGTGCGCCAGTGTCCAAAAAATTGTACACTGTGTACAAAAAAAGCAACATTCCTTCTAGATTTCCTTACTTTAATTCAATTTAAAGCATGTTTCTCACTGTTTGTGTAAATTCAGCTGTTTTAAAGACATTTGAACTTTACTGCACTTCAGATCAGCACTTTTTGTGTTTATAAAGGAAAAAAAGGCATCACCACTGGACTTTTTTTTACTTGTGTTCAACACTACTCATCTAAATGATGTTTCTCATGAAGCTTGAGGACCATAAGGTGTGGGGTTTTAAAGACATTTCAACTGTAATGCACCTGAACACACAGCATATTTTACACCTGCAGCATCTTACAACGGCACAGTTACTGCTAAGCTAAGATGCTACGTAGCACTCCTCTCAAGCCTCCTCCTAACATGTATACTGTACATGTTTATGATCAACCCCTGGTTAACAACTGCCCGCACTAAACTTGCTAAACTGACGAGCGATCAACACAGAGGTGTCTCCACCTCCTCCAGCGATCTCTACCAAGGCAGGAGGAGATGCACAGAAACTGCAGTGTTTAGAGTTGGAGGTAACCAGGAAAACCTGGCGTGGATTTTTTGTGGTTTGAGTGTACTACTATCAATCAAGTGGAATGGATTTGTTCACGAAGAAAGAGAAACAGTGCCATTTGAACTAATGTTTCATATTAAAAGTTGGGGGGGGGGGTCCATATTAATGTTTTTTTTTTTTTAAACCTGCCAACGCCTGTTGGGCCTCTTGGCGGCAGCCATTCCTTGTGTGCCACGTGCATTATTGAAAATGTGGGCCATACAGGTATGGTTTAACCAACAAATACAACCCGCTCTGCCCAAACAAGCAGAAAAGGTTAAAATAGACCCAGAGTGTCTAAAGGCCCTGGAACCTTGGAGAGATCCGTCCGTTTTCACGGAAGGGGTCTCACTGGGAAGGGTGTCGTCCCATGTAGTCATCACGACGGACGCCTCAAAAACAGGATGGGGAGCGATCTGCAGGAACCAGAACGCCCGCGGCCTTTGGAACAAGCAGGAAGCCAAATTACATATTAACTTCCTGGAATTACTGGCCATATTCCTGTCATTAAAATACTTCTTCAGTAAAGGTCTGGTTGCCGGACATCATATCCTGGTAAAATCAGATAACAGGACCACGGTGTCCTTCATCAACAGAGAAGGAGGGACGAGATCCCGGGCCCTCCTTGATCTGACACGGAGGATGCTTACGTGGTGTGCTCCAAGAGTTCTGTCACTTCGGGCGACTCATGTCCCTGGTGATCTGAATTATGGAGCCGATGCCCTTTCAAGAGGGCCTCTGTTAGCATCGGAATGGAGCCTGAACCCACGGATCGTGGAACAGGTATGGTCACGTTTCGGCAGAGCCTCTGTGGACTTGTTCGCCTGCAGAGTTAGCTCACATTGTGACCTCTATTTCTCCCTGAAGGAGACAGATGCTGTGTTGGGAATAGACGCTCTGGCACATGATTGGCTAGCAGGAGTGCTCTACTATGCCTTTCCACCTGTCCCTCTGATCGGGGCGACATTGGAACGGGTAAGACGGGGAGCCCTCTCCTTGATCCTCATAGCTCCCAGATGGCCACAGAAACCGTGGTTTCCGGAGCTGATCTCAATGTTGTCAGGAACACCATGGCAATTGCCTCCTCATAGGGACCTACTGACTCAGGCACGTGGACAGCTTCTACATCCACGTCCAGGGTTGTGGCAACTCTCAGCCTGGCCTCTGAAAGGTACTGGCTGAAAGCCTAAGGTTTTGGTTGTTTTGTCCCGACACAAGTAGCAATAACATTCACAAGGGTTTCCCTTGATGTTTATGTTTTTTGCCTGGGAGACGTATAATTGAAAGGTTTCCCCTCTCCTTGACTGATCTCCAACATCAGGATGGGCTCCACTTGTCAGTCGCGCCGTGAAAACAACAACAAAGGAGGAAAACATCGCTCCTCCTGCTCAAAGGGAAACAGGAGTCAATGAGTACTCACGCTACTGGAGCACGCTTGGGTTGTTTCTAGTTAGTGTTATATATATAAATGGTCATGTGAGACATCATGTGAATGTCTCTCACATTTGGCCTTTTTCCTCTTGGCATCTGCTCTCTGCATTCCTTGTAGTAAGCAGCTAAGAGATGCCCGTCCCTTAGGATGGAGGTTCTCACATGCATTTTGCTGAGCATTTCAAGGGCGTGAATGAATTACGTTCCCATAGCAAGTATGTTGCACCGAGAGACCGAACTGAAAGGGAACTGAAAGTTATGCACCATAACTCATGTTCCCTGAAGGAAGGGAACGAGGTGCAACATAGCTGGCCCTTTTCAATGCTGGAAGCTCGGTGAAGTGCAATTTCTGAGAAAGATGGAGGGGCGTCAGTCGCTTAAGTACCTGAAAGGCGGTACCTCTGACGCGGGGTGACGCCCCCTGCCGTAAAAGGCGTGATTGTATTCCTTCAGGTAATCGCGCGGGGGCGCAATTCCCATAGCAAGTATGTTGCACCTCGTTCCCTTCCTTCAGGGAACATGAGTTATGGTGCATAACTTTCAGTTTTTCTTTACATTTTATTGTTGGATGTAATTGGGGCCCTGTGTACATAATTTAGTTCCACCACAAGTACCACATGTGGTGCGAACGACAATAAAGTAACTCAGACTCTAACTCTCTGACTCTGAATACTACAGAAATAGAGCAAGCATTATCCATAATCCAATGGTTTAGTACATTTATTGACCACTTGATGGCAGTATGTGTTTGAATCGAAGGA
>JBBPBX010007102.1:15074-46535 GCA_038048925.1 Garcialebias charrua | reverse complement strand
TGTAGTTTGTGATGCTGTTGCTGAGGGAAAGTTCAGAGATGTTTGCCTGTTCATGACTAAAAATCACAGCTGAAACCTTTTGAATCACTGGAGGAGTCTCTCACCCTCGTGTAGGACAGCGTGGCGTTGCGGCGCTGCGTGTGGAACTGCAGCGTGACGAAGGCCACCCCCGGAGGGATCCCGGACACCACGGCCTGGACCGTCTCGTTCTGCGAGACGTTCACGCTCTGGAACGTCCCCGGCAGGAAAGCCACTCGGTCTGAGGAAACCACAAGCACATGTCTGTGAAACTGAAAGCCTGAAGTCTCTGGATCAGTTCTGAGCGAGCCACGGTGAAAACGTGATGCATCAAGTCGAGCACGCCCCTCGATGAGCAGCCGTTCGGTTTCCTCTTTGAAACACAGGGAAAATCTGAAAAATGATTCTTCACATGGAAAACTTAACTTTGGGCTTTTATCCAGAGTCTGTAAAAAGGGTTGCCGTTTTCCACCTGTCGTGTGCGATGCCAGGTCCTCTCTGAGTCAACTACAAAACCCCCCCAAAGACAAAAAAAAAAAACCTCACGAGTTCCTCAGAAGTTTCAGCTGCGTGTCTGTTACATAACATCGCACGCTTATCACGCCGCAAACACCACCCCCGTCTTCCTCCTCCGACCTCACTGTGAGGTGAACGCTCCGGCGGGGGGGTGTCCACTGGATCTTGAAAGGCTAAAATGAGTCTTTTAGGTGGGAACTGACCCAAAAACAACAAAAAAAGCTTGATCTGGTTGACAGGAGATGTAAATCTGAGGGGGCAGCTGTGGTCCCGCCACTCAAACCGTGTTTTGAGAGTCGCTCCTGCTCTTCTGCAGCTACGTGCTGAGAGGAAGAGCCTCCACTGTGCATTTTCTTACATAGCACACGTAATGTTGAGTTTGTTGACTCTGGAGCTGAGAAAAACTTTGAAGCTCTTGTTTTTCTGTTTGAGCCCAGAAGAAACAAATCAAACTTTAAAGTAAAACAATAAAAATCAGACTGTACAGTTGGTTAAGCTCTCTCCAAGCACGAGGTTTGATGATCTCTGTGCAACTTTTCTCTGTGATGAAAATATTAAAACAAGAGTTTCACTCTAATGTCCTCCACAGACTCTTCTGTGGTTCTTACATTCATTTTTGCTTTTTTTGTTATTAGTACATGTTTGCTTTAACGTCAGTAAAAAAAAAAAGATAAAATCAAATTGCTAATCAAGATGTATTGAGAAAACTTTACTTCAATAATATAAAAACATGGCCTTCCATTCTCTTTAAAATGCATTTTTCTTCTGTGTGTTTTTCAGCACCTAACTCGTTTTGTTCTTTTCAACAATGTATAAATCTGAACATCCAGCTCATTCAGGACATTCTCGCTCTGACTTTTGGAATTTGTGCAATTTTTTACTTTTTAAAAAAATATTTAGCTTTTTCTGTCTTTTTTTTTTCTCTCATTAAAAATGAATGGAGCTCCACATCCTTCAAACTCTTCAGGCTGTTTAAACCTTTAGCTGTTGTTCCAGTTCAGGTTTTTTCTGCTAATTTCAGCTTCATTTTACTTTAAAAAAAAAAAAAACTTTTTATTCAATTTTCTGCTAATTTGAGCCTGTTAATTAAGTTTGACTGTTTCTTACACACACAGGAAAATGTTTAATATTAAAATGTTCAATAAATGTGCTGCAGGTGCAACTAAATCTCCAGGGTTCACTCACACAACTACAAGATGTAAACTACAGACAAACCCTCCTGTTAACAATCGTACTTGTACTGGTTTCAGTTAAATGGCAGTTAAATTCAGTCTGGTCACAACAGTACTCACTTTCTTGAGCTCGGACCAACAGGAGCAGTGGCAGACACCAAACCCAGCGAGACATTGTTCTAATCCGCTTCACTCGACAACACGGCTTCTGTTTGCCATCTAAAATCATTTGAAACACCGCAGCCACCTGTGTTTTAGTCCTACGAACATGAAAGACGACATGCTGGAGTCTGGACCGAGTGTGAGAGAAAGACGCTTCGGGTTCAGTCTGCTCCAACAACTGCGGAGGGTTGCCAGATAAGCGATGACGAACTCTCACAAATCACGTGAAAAGTACAGTATTTTGAATAAAATTAATAATTATGGTATGTACGATGTGTTTGTGTATTATTTTTCTTATGCGTGGAAATGCCAAAACAACTGTGTATTTGAGCCATAATGAAAGTAGTTATCGACACCCTAAAACTCTCCTATAAATGCAACAATTATCATATATCTGGCAACGCTGCCGCGGCTTAGCAACGGCGCTTTTCTGAAAATTTTGCAAAGTCTCGCGATATCTCAACCTCTCGCTTCCCTCGAGGAATGGACAAAACATAAAAATTAATTAGGGGTTTTATTTCGGTGTCTGTCTAAGGTGTTCTTTTTTACATGTCCAAACTTAACAGAAAATTAAAGTCAAAGTGAGCTCATACAAACAGGCTGGAGTTGTCAAATAAATATTTATGTGTAAAAATCATTATAATATTATGCGGAATTAGAATAATTATTTCATAAGTGGGATTCTGCTGAAAAAGAAAAGCATACAAACAGTTAATATCTTACCTGTCGCAGATAACTCGAGTCCCACGTCAGTTTGGAAAAATAAAGTCCTGACCTGTTTGAGGAGCTCATGGCTCCTCAGTGGGACTATTTCAGTTCAGTTTATTTATATAGCACCATGACAGAAGTCATCTCAGGACACTGAACAGAAACAAGACTAATATAAATTGGTACGGTCATAAAACCCCATAAAAAGTTTCATAACAGTTCATGCAAATGCTGTTTTTACACCTTTATATAATCCTTAATTGTTTTAATGGTTTTGTTATATTTTATGGTAATTTACAAGCAACAAGAGCAGCAGCAGAGATAGTTGTAGTAATTTAGGTGCAGCATGTTGCGCATAGGCGTCGCATCAATTACATGTGAGGGGGACATTTATCAGCATGTCACCTTTCCTACATGGGGAGACAACACTCTGGACTGTGTGTACACGAACATTTGCAGTGCGTAGAGCTCTTCAACATCCTCATGGCCTCTCTGACCACATGTCAATCCTGCTGGCACCAGCGTATCATCTGCTGACGATAAGGCCAACAAAGATGTAGCTCCAGGACTGTTTTCAGTGCACAGATTGGCAGGTCTTCAGAGAGGTGGCCACATATGAGGGAGAGGTAGACCTGGAGGAATACACCTCCTCTGTTCTTGGCTTCATCTCCACCTGTGCTGATGATGTCATCACCACCAGGACAGTAACCTGTTATCCGAATCAGAAACCCTGGCTCTGCTGAAAGTTAGGGACGCTGCGTTCAGGACAGGTGACGCATCAGCACTCCGAGAGGCGAGGAAGAGACTGACTGCAGGCATTGCAACTAAGGGCCAAAGCCACATACGCCCAGAAAATTCAGGGTCACTTCATCATCGACCCCCAGTGCACGAGGAAGGACACCAAGTACAAACATCAGGGATGACACGGCAGATTATCTCAAATAGTATTTTACCTCGACCCAGAGAGGAGACGAACAGTAAACGTCTATTCAGCAGTGTGCGTCACGTGATCCCCTCCCTGGATGTTTCTGACAGGACTCTGCTTGGCCCGGCTCCACCTTACATGGGTTCACTCTTACAAAGATAATCTAACAGTTGCCAAGCCCCATTAATTAGGGTCAGTGTTTATTTTTTATATTAGTTTTAACCTTTTACGATTACGGTATTTAAATTGTTGAAATGTTTTATAATTTTATTAAGTTTGTGACTTTGTAATTCTTTTATGGTGTTTGCCGTTTACTTTTGCCCAGGGATCCTCCGCTTACAGACGACATCTTGATCTTGATCTGCTTTGAATCCAGTTAAACAGTGAGCGTTCTACAACAGATAAGATGTTTATTCAGAATCTATATAATAAACCTCACTTCTAACTCTTGTCGTTTTAACTAAAACTCAAAATCTTGTCTAAATTTTTAGATCCTTATGCTTGAAACCATCGAAACGTGTAGTCCCTCGTATATCGGGATCTGTACCCTGAAGACCTGCGATAAGTGAAAACCGTGAAGTAGGAATAGCAGTACAAGTAGTAGTTTATTTTATTATAAATATATATTCTAAACAATGTTTCTAAACTCTCTAAAAGAGCACATACCATCATGATTTCAGTTTCCTGCCTCTGCTGCGCTTTGCCTCCTGCAAGTGCTCTTGGCCACGCCCACTTCTCAGCTCTGCACAATGAACATTTGGTCAGCTGTAGCAGGAAGTTTATCCTGCAGTATGGGCTGCACAAATGTGCAGCAGGTGCTAAATAATTTAAAATAAATATTTAATGCCGATCGTGCGGCTCATCCATCAATCAGCCAATTGTGTGTCATGTCCAATCTTATTTTGAAAAACCACAATAGAGCAAGTCAGTGAAGTAACGAGGGACTACTGTAACATTATTTTTGTGGATTTTTCTACTGTTTTAAATATTTAAGCAATGTGACAAAAAAAAAATGCAGGTAGTCCCCGACTTACGAGCGCTCTTACATACAAGGTCCCGGACTTACGAGCTGGCGAAAGAGAAGTAAATTTGTAAAAAATACAGCACTTTTTTGTGTTTTTAGATGAAAGTGTGTTAGCTAACCGTTTGGAAACACGTTTCCGACCATGTTTATGAACTAATATGAATGTTTTTGATGAAAAACGAGTGTTCGTAGTAGCGCTAGCATAAATGTTCCAACTTACGAGCGAAAATCCGGACTTACGAGAACACATGCTTCGTGTTCCAACTTACGAATTTTTGTGTTACGAGCAACTCGCAGGAACGGAACTCGCTCGTAAGTCGGGGACTACCTGTATTATTGTTTCACTTCCTAAACGTAAAGCTACATCTCTGTTCTGTCATCTTACCGTATATTTATGTCAGTTTGAACTTATAATTGTAAAACATATGTCCATGAATCAATGCTCACAAATGAATAAAAATAATAATAATCCAGAGATAAATTGTAGGTTTTACATGTAAAAGCATGTTTACGCATTAAATTTTGTTTATTGACATTGTTTTATTATCTACTGTTAATCATTTCTAATGCCATAAATGTTTAATGTGTACACACTTGTTGTGTTGCTCAGAACAACAAAGCTGCTGTTTGAAGCCCGCACTGTTAGATCTGCTCTCAATTCCTTTTTTTTTTTTTAAGCTTTTTTAAAAGTGAGAAGTTGAGGAAAGCCACTGAACCAGAACCAGAACCATCACGTCTGAATGAGTCTGAGCCCACGCAGTTTGATGGTTGCACATTTATTTGGTTTTCGCTTGTTCTCCCTTTAAAACCACGCCGGCATCGCGGGCGTAAACAAGCAAACATTTCAGAAGCGGGACAAGCGCGGCGCCTGCGTGTGAACGAGCAGACGGCTCTGAGGCGACGCGCTCTAGGAGGCGGCACGCTCTAGGAGGCGACGTGCTCTAGGAGGCTTCGCCTAAAGAGTCTGTGTGGGGAAAGGTGAGTTGGGCGTGTGGCAGCAGACGGTACACTCTGTACACTGGAGGCGGTGAGGGGTTCTAAAGCCCCCAATATACCTGTTTCTTTTGCCTCACGCCGCTGGACTCGCGTGTGCTGCGGTGCCGGCAGCTCTTTATACTCTGTGCAGGCGCAGCTCTCTGAGAGCAGCTGCAGCCGGGCAGAGCAGGACAAATTGAGGTCGCTGATTGGTCATTTGCTGACACGCGAGGCACTTTATCAACGCGCGCGCGTAGGCGTAGTAAAATCCGACCTTGGCGCGCTCGCGCCCGTGATCAAAGGCTTTTGCCGCGGCGCTCCCACGGCGCCGAGCGGCGTGAGGCAAAAGAAACAGGTATATTGGGGCCTTAACTCTTCTGTAAGCTAACGTCGGCGCTGGTTAGCAGTGGCGACAGCGACGTGCTCTCAGACAGCTCTTCTCTCTTCAGAATGAGGAACGCCTCGCGGCTGATTCCCAGCAGCTCTCGGAGTCCGCGGTTCTCCATCTGGAACACACAAACAACACAGACTTACTACGAGAACACACTCCTTCAACACGTACTACAACTAAATACTTTCATTTGTTGTTCCTTTTTAGTAGAGGACAGCTACAACATATGAGGACTATTTAGTGACTCGAGCTTCATGAAGGGGGAGGCACATAATCTGACCGAGCCCACCTTCGATCATAGTTTCCACCCCGACATCCTTTCAAAATAAAATACGACGGCAGAAACAGATGCTTTGACTCCATGGGCGTAGCCAGGATTTTATGTGGGGCGGTTCGTTTGAAGAAAAAGTGGACCTGGAAAGAGCAACACACCTCGGTGGTTCACTGGAAGCGCGTCGGGTTGCCACTCCAAATTTTATCTCGACTCGGGTTCGATCCTCACTTGGTTGAACTTATTTTATGTTTGTCTTTTATTGAAAAAAAAAAAGGAGTTTGTGTTAACCACAGGCATAGGGGGCCAAGATGGTGTAGAGGCAGGGGAACTGACTTGGGACCCGAAGGACCCAGGTTCAAACCCCAGTCACTGCATACCTTGTGGTGTCTATGGGCGGCACACCTTATCCCCAAATTGCCCCCCGGGCGCTTTCAATAACTGCTCACTGCACCACCTGGTGGTGGTTGGGTTAAATGCAGAGACTAATTTCATCTTGTATGGAAACATACACAGATGACAAATGTGACATTATTATTATTATTAAGTCTATGGTGTTAACCGGTTCGACATTAGCGGCATCTCCATACCTTCTCTTTCCACCTCTCTTAACACAGAACTTGTGTTGTGCGGGAGTTGTAGGCGGGACTTCATAGGCAAAGTGGGCGGTTCGTTTGAACCCCCCGAACCCCCCTAGCTACGCGCATGGACTAATAACTGTCAACATGTGAACAGGTCGGCCGGCTCTGCGGCACCATTTGATTAGCATAATGTGACGAAGTGCTGACTTACGTTCTCGCGACCACCCAGCCGCAGAATTTAAAAGTCAAAACACCACAGTGCCCTTTCATATTTGAACTTTGTTTTTTACCTTTTTCTCAAACAAGCTGTTTTTTGTAACCCTTGCATACAACAGTGACAAACTGAACTCACTCCACGTGCGGAGGGTGAAATGCTGCAACTCGGAGTTTAACAAAAACATCTCGCACATCATCAGGATAATCGCTGCAAGGAGTTAGTTTGGTTAACACAAACTACTTCTTTTTTTAATCCAATAAAAGACAAACGTAAAATAACTTGTACCAGGTGAGATTCGAACCCGTACGAGTCAAGATAAAATGTAGAGTGGAAAGCCGAGCGCGCTTCCTCTCAGCCACGGCGGCGCATTGGTTTTTTCAGGAGTCCACTTTACCTATAAAGGAATCACCCCTCGTAACATTCTGGCTACGCGTAGGAGTTAGAGATTATTAGTTATATTTTAAAACCCTGGCTGCGCGCAAGAGTTAGAGAATATAAGTTATATTTTAATGACATTCAGCTCGCGCTGAAAGGCGGAAATGGGTGCGCGCTTCGTGTTATTTACGTTCTAACATAAGCTGATTTGTAATCAGTTATTAACAAAAATTTAACTCAGAAACACTAATTCAGCTAACAATTTTTTTAGGGGTTTCTGTAGTTAAATATTAATGAAATTCAGCTTGCGCTGAGGTTGTTGTTAGAACGAGTCCCGCCCCTGCTGCAAACAACGAATCAAATGTGAGCAGTACATGACTTCAAACTGGGCCCGGGAGCTCGGCCCGATAAGAACCTGCGTCGAGCGGGTTCCAAAACTAGAGCTGACGCCGGCCCGAAAAGGCAAATGCGAACCACACGAACCCGGGTTAGAAGGCGGGGCGGGCCGGGCCGTTGAGGGCCGTGCAGTGCGAAAACAGCTATAGTGCTCTGCTTCCTTTCTCCCTCTTACCGCACACCCACCGCCGTAAACAGTTAGAAACATTGCCCACGTAATTTCTACTGTCAAGGAACCTCACACGCTGCTTGTGGCTCCGTGCATGTAACTTCTGTACAGCCGTGTAACCAGTCGTGAAAGTCTGCCCTTGCAAGTAAAACCAGTTAAAAATCTGCTGTCGAGTGTGGCTTCTTTGATTGAGTAAAATGAATAGAGGACGTTTTTATCTCCCAACACCTACCCAGCATGCTTTGCAACTGTCTCTGGGACGTGACTTTCTCACACATCTTTACTCTAATACAAACAGATTTATTACAGAGAATATTGATGACGACGCACTGCAACTTTGTATAAAAGTAGTTAACCACAAAGAGGATCACTAAAACGAGTTAATCCATCCAGTAAATGACATGGGGAGATGTCCGACACACACTGCATGCATCACCTGTTTCAGCACAGCAGAGGCGTCACCTCTTTGCTCCAATGGACTGACTTAATTTCTGAAAGCTCACCTCTGAACGGGCATGGACGCTTTATTTGTGATTAATGAACAATATACAATGTTGTCACATCACATTACAGAGTCAGCAACAGCAGTGTGTGATAAAAGTTAGTGCTTCATCATTAGTGTCTGCTAATTTTTTATCTGTTAAGCGTTAACAAAGCTAATTTTTATT
This sequence comes from Garcialebias charrua, assembly GCA_038048925.1. NCBI lineage: Eukaryota > Metazoa > Chordata > Actinopteri > Cyprinodontiformes > Rivulidae > Garcialebias > Garcialebias charrua. Next base: position 37,967 of record JBBPBX010007102.1, on the reverse strand, counting down.
TGGCTAATTAGAGGGTAAGCTACGCTAACTTTTTGGTTAGCTGTGCCCACCACAACCACTACCCTTTACAAACTTGTCCCTTTATTTTACTGTCATTGTGATGTGAACAGTATGTTATTGTAATGCCTTAGTATCACTGATGCCAGTAGCAGCTGGCCAGACGCACTTATGCCCTTAAGGCCCCCACATATTCAAACGCACTCCACTCCGCGGAGGTCCACACATACTCAACGCGGGCTCGAAGTGGACGTCCGCCGGCTATGTCCGCACAAAGATACATTTTTACGACTCGGTGTTGCACAAAAAACTGCCCGGCGACAGACTGTTTTGTATGAGACACCAACCGAGCAACCAGTTACAAGGATGCGCAGTGCGTCTCTAGGCAGCGCAGGTGATGGCTGCCCTGGTGGTGAAGAAACGGAGCTAAGTGCCAACTAGCTCATCGAACTTGCTAGAATGCATTTGAAAATATTCAAAATGTTTCTCGCTGTCCATCGTCTTATTTTTTTTCTTGTTTTTTTGCCAAGAGGCAACGATCTCTTCCTCCTCGTCCATTGACGCCATGACTTAAATTGTGAGAAATTAAAGGTGCAGTCTGCAGTTTCTTTAGAACGCAGCACTTAGAAATTTTTTCAACAAGCAAAGCATTCTGGTCCCTCCCCCTCAGAGCCATATATGGCTCTGCTCCCCCTTGCTCTGCTGAAATTCAAATTCAAGCTCTGTTTTTATTGGCTGATTAAAAACTCTGTTTTTATTGGCTGGTTAACGACGAGTCACTGTGGCTTTTTAGAAATGCTTTAAGTAACACCTGGAGAAGCAAGGGGACAATAGTTTTTTTCAAAGATTACTTTGTCTAACATCAGTCTGTCAGTAGATACTGACAAAGTGAAGAAATATGTTAAAAATATATTTTTAGAAAACCTACAGACTACAGAAACTGCAGACTGCACCTTTAAGGAATTTTTCACGAGAGCATTAAAATATGTACTGTACACTCGAGTATGAAGTCTCAACCGTCTGCGGACAGTATGGCGGAGTCCGTGCAGCTCACCGAGTATGCACAGTACGCCCGAGTATGTGGGGGCCATTAATGTTTTCCTTTTCTCAGACTCAGAGACTCATGTGGGTTCAGCTAGTTCTGATAACACCAGTGGAGGTATAGGCCCCTCATGAGTTTCTATAAAACACACTTTTATTCTAGGAAGCCAGAACGGGTCAAGAACTGTCAGGAAAAGGCATCTATACTCGTGATGCACTGATTTTCTGTGAGTCTGCCTGTTCTCCAAAGCTTTGTAATAAATTTAATAAAAATTTACACCTGATCGTTTGTGAATCAGTGTTTTTCTACAACATTTGACTGAAATATTTTATGAAAAAGCCTTATGATGCCAAATGACGACTGGCAGCCTGCTCCCTGCAACGGAACAGAAATCATCAGTGTTGCTTGAGAAGACTGATCACTACAGGGATGAATGAGTTTTCCAGTCTGTTCGTTCTACATCTGAGCAGCAGATAACTGCGTCCAGATGGAGGCAACCTGAATTCACCATGGAGTGATGATCAGGATCTGCCAGAATCAGTCTGGCCTTGTTCTCTGACCTCACCTTGTGTAGGTCAGTGAGGTTCTGTAGGGCTATGCCAGCAGTTCTGCTGCACATCCTGACAATCCCCGAGAGAGTTTGTTCCTGTTTTACCATGCCAAAAGTCCAAACCAACAGGTGAAAGTAAAAGTCAAGAAGGGCATCCGGCATAAAACATTTGCCAGTCTTCAGCACGAGTTCGCTCGCTGGGGCAAACCCTTCAGGGGGGAGCAGCCAAAGGCAAATGGACAGCATCGACAAAAACTGAGTTTTCTTACTCCTGGTTTAGCTAATTTGTTTTGTACAAATTTTAACAGCAAAAAGACAAACTATCATAAAAAATAAAAAAAATACAGTTTTATCCAGGCAATAAACATGTATGTGCATCTTGACAAACAGCTCTTTAGAAACTTTGAAACATCTAGAACGCTTCATTTTTGATTTTACCTCCAACTGTTTAATCCTCTCCTCGTCTTCACATATCCGCTCCTCGTCCACCTCGATTGCTTTCCTCATCACCGAGGCCATCTCATTTATCTTGTCTATGTGTACTTGCATTTCCTGCAAAGATTTCCATTTATCAAAAAATAAAAAGGTGGAGCAATTTTTCCAAGCAACTATCGACTTGTCATTACAAAAGTTCAAAAGCTGGATAGAAACTCAGTGACTGACTGTGGTGTGCTGCTCCTTCAGCTGCGTAACGATGGTAGGGTCCTCCTTCTTGCTTGCCTTTAGCAGCCGAAACACCTGCTCCCTGTATTTGGTCATGATGAGCTCAATCGCAGACTGGTGTTCCTCCAACGACGCTCGTAGCTCTGCAGGAGGAGTGAAGACACATTTGGTCTGTTCACTATAGAAGTACATCTGTCATTGTCACGTTTCCTTAACGTACTGAGCAAACAATTATTTTTATCAAGCTTTATACAACCGCAAATCCAAAACAGCCGTGAATTAATGGGGGCTCGTCCGGGATCTGAACTCTGGATCTGGAGGGGGCATCCAGAGATCCAGGTCATGAGACCAGCTCACGTTAAAAGGGCCTGAGACAACTTTGTTGTGAACTGGCACTATATAAATAAACTGAATTGAAAGTACTCTCCGTTTTTTTTTTGGTTTAAATTACTAAATAAATCACTACTTTTATTCAAACCCTCATTCCACCTGGATTTAATACTACCTCCCCTTTTTCTGGCTGAGCCGGATCATAACAGCATCCCTCAGAAGTAAAGATGGACAAAAAAGATTGAACTGAAAAACAGTGAAACAATTCAAGAATGTTCAACAGAAATTTGGGAATACTTTGACTTAAGGTTCATAAAATCATCAACAGATTTCAAGAATCTGCAGAAACCAGACTAAATGTCAGTATTGGACGGTCGTGATCTTTGGACCCTCAGAAGCCTCTGGGTTAAAAACAGGTCTGGTTCCGTTCTGGACATCGCTGATGGGCTCAGGAACACTTCCACAGATCACAGTCTGTAAACATGGTTCACTGTGCCATCAACAAGTGCTGGTTAAAAACAGGCCATACTTGAACGCCATCCTAAAATGCTGTTGTCTTCTTTGGGTCAAAGGTCATTGGCAGGGGAACTGTTCTGTGGCCGGATAAACCAAAATGTGAAATTCTTTATGAAAACCACTGATGCCACATTGCTGGTACTAATGGGACCATCTAGTGTTATCAGCTCAGTTTAAAATCCTGCCTCTCTGATGGTCATCAGTGCAGAAAAGTGATGGGGCCAAGATGGTGTAGTGGTAAGGGAACCGGACTTGTGATCCGAAGGACCCAGGTTCGAGTTCGATCCCCGGCCACTACACACCTTGGGGTGTCTATGAGTGCACACCTATTTCCCCAGCTCCCCGGGCGCTGACAACGGCTGCTCACTGCACCACCTGGTGGTGGTTGGGTTAAATGCAGAGGCCAATTTCGTCTGTCAAGTATGGGAAACATACACAGATGACAAAAATGTGAAATTTAATTTTTTAATTTAATTTAATTTAAACAGGCTTTAGACCAACATTTGCTTCTATCCAATAAAAAGGAGACAGGACTGTAGGACTGCAGAACAGCTAGGATCTTCCATCAGACAAGAACAGAACAATTATCCCTCCTAAAACCCACCAGTTCATCTCTTCAGTCTCCACATGTTTACGGACTGATGTTAAAAGAAGAGGGGGTGTTTTCTGGTGGAAAATATCGATCTGTGTGCTGCTGCCAGAAAATTCAAAATTACCTTATTTTGTCCCACAATGGGACGGTTTTGTAGTTTCAACATTTAACAGGTTTACTATGTCTATTGTACTTTGTAAATAAAATAAAGGTTTTAAAAAAAATTTGCAAATCATTTTGTTTAAATTTTACACAACATTGTAACTTTTTCAGGAGCTGGGGTCGTACTAAAAGAGAATAAACGTGACTCTAATGGGTTGATGTTTAGCTCAGAAGTTACGAGCGTAACCTCCAACAGTTATCGTCTACCTTTATTTTCCTGTTGGAGTTCTCTGATCTGACGGTTTTCCTGCTGGATCCCCAGAACCAGACTGGAGCGAGGCCGATGTCGCGCAACTTGATTCAGCCCATCAATCTCTTCCTGGTACTGCCAACAGAAATTAATGAACAATTTAAACAACTTCCATCCTTTTTTATAATTTTCTATTTACTGTTTTCTCTTCTCAAGTGTCAGGTACCCGATGTTGTACCTGACACAACTGTCAGGTACAACATCGCCTCCCGGTGGTAACAGCCTACCTGCTTCATGGCCTCCACTCGCTTGTTGAGAGATGTTGTCTGTTCAATCAGCATCTCTGCGGCGTTGTCATGGTTACGGAGCCTTTCTACCAACGATTTGGCATCTGCCAGAACGTTCTCTAAAGTACAGTTCATACCTGAGGAAATACTGGTCCCAGATAGGTCAAATTATGAAGAAGAAACACTTTGGTTTAAAAACAGAGTGAGTTATTTACATAAAACCACTTCATATTTCAGTGTTAGCCAATAGACAAATATTTATGCATTTACAATGCATAAAAAGACATAACCTTTGAGTAAAAAATGGGGAATGTGGTATAAAAACATCTGCCATTTTTAAAAGTACATTTTAGTCAGGGTTTCACTTAAAGAATAAAATAAATAAATGTATGAAATTTGTCTTTGATGAATAATCTCCCTTGTTTCTTATTCATAAGGTGCACTGATGAAGGGGGACAGGACTTTTTTTTTTACATGATTTTTTTAAGGTCTGTGAACGCACCACAACTAGCAACTACTGTATGTAATTATAACAGACTAAGAAGACCTTAAAGATAGAACATGATTGTTTTATTGTTTTTAATGTAAAAGTTTTGCTATGAACGCTTGCTTTCTTAAGTAAGGAGAAACAAATCAAACTTCCTCACACGAAGAGTCAAATACAGTACGTGACTTTTCATGTTAGGCTTTAGCTTGTTGCTAACCTAGATAAGATAATATATACCCTTCCTTATCTTTGTATTCAGTCACAGCTGCCCTGTGTGCTAATTCAACAGCATCATCACGTTGTGATACATTGTATTACTGACAAATCATAATTATGGTGTTATTGAGTTTCAAAAACAGCTTGTCATTCAGAAACATCATTACCACAGCAAGTCTTACTAAAATATTAAATGACTTATACTACCTAGTCACGCATAATTACTACCTTACAGCCCAACAGGCTCCTGTAATTGATCGAACTGGATAAAAAAAAAACAAGTTCTCCTGATAAATGACTGAAAAATTAGACGGTCGTACCTGAAAAGCTCAAAGTGCCTGAGTTTACTTCCTGTTGATGTTTAGTGGCTAGCGTTAGCTACAGGCTAACATTAGTTCCCAAGGAGAGGCTCAGCTGCAGTTCCGTTTCTTACCAAGGCGTGAAGTAATACCATTAGATATAAAAGTAATAAAAATAATACATTAAAAAAAACTACATTAGACGAAGCAAGCCGTGACTGGCTTCAAGCAGCTGCTACCGCTAATCACTCTGCGCTTCCGACTCCGAGACTTCCACGAGACTTTGAACTCTCGCGATAACACCGCCGGTATCATCTCAGTTAAACATGGCGGACAGGCTAACACAACTTCAGGACGCTGTCAATTCTGTAAGCTAAATATTTTACACAGCCAATAATGTTATGTAATGAATTTATCATTTAACTACAATTCAACAATAATTCATTAGATACGTTTGATTAAGCAATAGCAGTTGTTCCGTAAGATTAAGTAAGCTGTGAGTTTAAACATTAATTAATGAAAAGTGCGGTATAAATTGAATTTATTATTATTATTACAGGTATGGTGACTCTGGTTCGGCAGGTTGTTGTTAAAACTCTGTGTCAGACTGCTGTGTCCGTCTGTTCTCTTTGCTTCATGAGTTAAATGTTTGTTCCCAGCTTGCTGATCAGTTCTGTAACGCCATCGGTGTTCTGCAACAATGTGCGCCCCCTGCATCCTTCAGTAACATCCAGACAGCCATCAACAAAGACCAGCCAGCAAATCCCACCGAAGGTTTGAGCCTTTTTATTACTGTCATCAGACAAACTCTCTGAAACACATTTAAAATAACCAGAAAAGCCTTAAAATAAGAACATTAGACTGTCAGTTTAACACAAATCACATATTCAAGAACATAAAATATAAAACCAAGTAAAAATACTAAATTGTTTAATACATTTTAGATTGCGTAAAATGCCAAAGCATCAATTGCAATAAAAAAATATGGAAAATATACACTACGTTACCAAAAGTGTTTGCTCACCCATCCAAATGATCAGAACCAGGTGTTCCAATCACTTCCATGGATACAGGTGTATAAAATGAAGCACCTGGGCATGCAGACTGTTTTTACGAACGTATGTGAAAGAATGGGTCGCTCTCTGGAGCTCAGTGAATTCCAGCGTGGAACTGGTAGGATGCCACCTGTGCAACAAATCCAGTCGTGAAATTTCCTCCATCCTAAATATTCCACTGTCAGCTGTATTATAAGAAAATGGAAGCGTTTGGGAATGACAGTGACTCAGCCATGAAGTGGTAGGCCACGTAAATGGACGGAGCGGGGTCAGCGGATGCTGAAGCGCATAGTGCGAAGAGGTCGCCAACTTTCTGCAGAGTCAATCACTACAGACCTCCAAACTTCATGTGGCCTTCAGATTAGCTCAAGAACAGTGCGCAGAGAGCTTCATGGGATGGGTTCCATGGTCGAGCAGCTGCATCCAAGCCATACATCACCAAGTGCAAAGCAAAGTGTCGGATGCAGAGGTGTAAAGCACTCCACCACTGGACTCTAGAGCAGTGGAGGCACGTTCTCTGGAGTGATGAATCGTGCTTCTCCATCTGGCAATCTGATGGATGAGTCTGGGTTTGGCAGTTGCCAGGACAACGGTATTTGACTGCATTGTGCCAGATGTAAAGTTTGGTGGAGGAGGGATTATGGTGTGGGGTTGTTTTTCAGGAGCTGGGCTTGGCCCCTTAGTTCCAATGAAAGAACTCTGACTGCTTCAGCATACCAAGACATTTTGGACAATTCCATGTTCCCAACTTTGTGGGAACAGTTTGGAGCTGGCCCCTTCCTCTTCCAACACGACTGTGCACCAGTGCACAAAGCAAGGTCCATAAAGGCAGAGTCTGGTGTGGATGAACTTGACTGGCTTGCACAGAGTCCGGACCTCAACCTGATGGAACACCTTTGGGATGAATTAGAGCGGAGACTGAGAGCCAGGGCTTCTCGTCCAACATCAGCATGTGACCTCACAAATGTGCTTCTGGAAGAATGGTAAAAAAAAAAAACATAAGCACTCCTAAACCTTAACGTCATATTGAACCCTATGGATTAGGGATGGGATGTCACTTAAGCTCATGTGTGAGTCAAAGCAGGTGAGCAAATACTTTTGGCACTGTAGTGTATGTCTTGGTGAAGATGCCTTTTATAGAGCAGAAACAATCTCTGTTTGGACTAAACTAGAATGTGGGACTTCCAAAAGGACCTGTTCTGAAGAACTAAAGGGCCCTGCGTACTCCATCTGAAGCAGCTACAGTAAAAATGTTCTCATTGACGTAGCTGCGTGACTGTAATTGAGCCATTTTGTTCTCGGAGCAGCTTCACCTGCCTTTTCTCGACACAAGGCCCGGGTCGAACTTTGTCTGCTCCAAGTGTTCTGTGATTGTTCACATGTTTGTGAGCGTGTTTGTCAATGAGGAAATGCGCTCGGACATTCAGCTGTACGACTCCTCACACACACACACTAAATTAGTCAAATGGCCCAAAACTCCTGGATGAAGATCATGCAGACATAATTTATGGAGGAATCTGCTGGAAAGTGCGGTGCTGTCTTTCTTTAATGGTCTAATTTAAGAGCCCAGAACTGGAACATGTTTCATTTTACAGAAAGCTCAGCAGACAATGTTTTGATGTGAGAGTCAGTTGAAAAGCCTTTTATAAGAACGGGGATGAGGACAAAAAAAAAAAAAGACTAAGATCTGTTAAAGTAGACAACAACTGGACAAATAATGTGTTATATAAATTATTTGCAGCCTATAACTTGTCATGTCAGTATCTAAATATTCCTCCCCCCTTTCTCCAGAATATGCGCAGCTCTTTGCAGCTCTAATAGCCAGAACAGCCAAAGATGTTGACGTCCTGATCGACTCTCTGCCCAGCGAGGAGTCCACAGCAGTGCTGCAGGTCAGCACATTCACACACACACACACACACACACACATGCACAGTGACCTGCCGGCGGGACTTCAAAGTGCACGGATATGATTGGTTTCACTAAACGCCCACAGTGATGTGAGTTTGAGTGGGCACTAACAGTATTTGGGTAAAGAGAGAGACGTTTCATGCTCTAGGGTCAGTCGCATGTCACAACAGTAGAAATAATAAAGGTTTTGGTTCTGCAGCAGGATGCACCTTGAGTCTCACTAAAAGCATAAAAAAAGAAGCTGGTGTGAAAATGTTTCCCTTTGTTTCCAGCTCATGATAGCAGAGTGTTTCCCTCCCTGCACATTATCACTGTGGGACTGGAAGTCCACGCACAGCTCAGCAGAAAAGATCGCAAAGCAGCGACTCGTCGTGCACTCCTTGAGAGATTCACTGATGGGTTTTAATTTGGCCTCAAGGTCCAAAACAAGGTCAAGGTTTCTTTAGAACAGCTGAAATTAGCAAAAAGAAGCTGAAAAAACAAAACAGCTAAAATTGGCAGAAATAAACTGAAAAACAGCTTAAATTTGCAGGAAAAAAATGCAAACCCCCCCCCCTGAAATTAGCCGAAATAAGCTGATAAAAGAACAAAAGAGCTGAAATTATCTGAAAAACAGCAGAAATCAGAAAGAAACTGCTAAACATAAGCCTGCTGAAAATATCAGAAAGGCTGAAAAATAAATCACTGAAATTAGCAGAAAAAAGCTTAAAAAGGACAAAACAGCAGAAAATATCAGAAAGCTGAAAAAATAACAAAATAGCTGGAAAGAAGCAGAAAAAGACCAAAATAGCTGAAATTAGTCGAAAAAACCAACAAAATAGCTGACATTGGCATAAAACAGCTGAAAAATCAGCTGAAATCAGCAGAAAGAAGCTGAAAAAATAGAACAAAATAGCTGAACTTAACAGGACGCAGCTAAAAAAAAAAGAGAGCAAAACAGCGCTCTGTCTGCTGGACCCAGTTCTGGAGGGCAGCTGCTGCGGTCCTTATCAGCTGCTGACAAGTCCTGCTAACACTGCTAAAAAAGACCACACCTCTAACCGAACCGCTAACAGTACCATGGTGCAAATGGGACTGAAAGTGCGCTGACGTCACGTTTTAGGGCCTACATGGACTCAATGGAACCGCAGAGAAGTACGGTAGGTCCTAAAAACCAGGCGGTTCCGCCGCTGAAGGCTTTGTGGATAAAACACGGATAGCATGTTAAATTTGGCCCTCCTCATTGCTAACAGTATCATGCTGCCAACTGGACCATGTTGCTAAGATAACTCACTGTCATCAGAACCACTCTGCCAATAGGACCATGCTGCTGCAGTGGGAAGGCTGAACTTTAACAGGTGTGTAGGCTAACAGTTCAGAATTATGGAATAAATATGTTGACCAGCCTCAACCCCATAACATATACTGTACATGAGTTCTTGTAACAAATTTACACCCCCCTCCCCCACCCCCCATCTCGAATAGAATCCTGTAATTTAAATACACAATTCTGTAACGTTTATAGTCATTTTGAATAATAACGTGAAATTATGGCAAATATGAAACATGGATGAATAACCAATAGTAGTATTTCAGAAAGTGAATGACTTAAACAATAGAGACTTTGAAGAGGGATATAGATTCAAGTTGGACTAAGATTGTAGCTCTAATGTTAAAATTTAGGTAAGATTTATCTCATATTCGTGAACTAAATTATGCCTAAACAAACTCCGGTAGCACTTGTTTCGTCATCAGAAAGAAGATGTTTCATCCTATCAGAAGATGTCCATATCTCTCTCATTACCACGACAGATGTGATGAAGGCTGTTTACGTCTGTTCCAGCAGCATGCACCACTCTTCAGGGTGTTTGAGCATTTAGGACTTTCTCCATCTCTCAGTTGACTGGCTCAGAGCCAACTCTTTACCAGGTCAAGACCCACTTCTTCTATCATGACACTGCTTCTCTAGAGAGTTCTTCTCTGCAACTCCTTCCTAACAACTGACTTCTCAAGTGTCCATTTTCCTGGCACATCCAAAGTCATGCCCCTAATCTTAACCAATGGAATCCACAACCTTGCCCCTCCTTATCTATCTGACCTCCTACAAATCTCCATCCCATCACGCTCTCTCAGATCCTCCTCTTCGCTACATCTCCATGTACCCTCTGCCCGCCTCTCCACCATGGGGAGCAGGGCCTTCACCTGCTCTGCCCCTCACCTCTGGAACGCTCTACCGCCAGACCTTCGAAACACCACCTCCCTTTCTCTGTTCAAGACAGCCCTGAAAACACATCTCTTTAGACTAGCTTATCATTAACTTTACTAAATGCATTTTTATTATTTTGTATTTTATAATCTTTATGTATTTTATATTTCAATTTGTTACTGATAATGTTTGAACTGTATTTGTTTGTTAAGTGTCCTTGGGTGTCTTGAAAGGCGCTTTTAAACAAAATGATTATTATTATAATAAATTCAGCTCTCAACCCGTGGGTGTGAACAAGCTGCATAAATTAATTTAATTATAACCTCTCCTCAAAGTCTGAGGTGAACACAATAGCCTTTGTTGAAAATGGCAACACCTTGTTTTACCTAAACACCATTTCTTTCAGTAAAATGCAAGTTTGATCCTGGCACAATACTGTAAAAAGAGTGGGGTTACTTCCATCATTACTACGGCAACCTCAGTTCTTTAGTAGGGTAAAGTTCACACTTTGTTAGAGATTGCTTTTCAGGGACTAAAGCTAGATTTCGACGCGTCGCGCAGTGCGCCAGGGTGCGCGCGCCAAAAGCGACGCAATATCATCGTCCCGCCCCTGCGCGTAGACCCCGTGCGTCGATTTGGCGCGTGTCGTGCACCTCCCGATTTTTTTGAAACTCCGCAAGGCTAGTGCGCGCGCCGTGGGCGCTACTGAACTGATTGACAGGTCGGGTGGGGACCTCACCGACAGCCTTCACCATCTTCACGCCAGAGCCTGCAGCTGTCTGCGCCGCTGTGGTCGTGGAGACGGCGTCGCGACGCATGGAGGAATGTTTTGTGACACAAATGTATTAAATTCTCCTTCTTCATCCCTGATCTGGACTTTTCTTTAGTTTTTTTGCCAAAAGTCAAGTGATCGCTTCCTCCTCCGCTGACTCCATGCATTAAAACCGCAAGACACATTAACTGTTCTATTATGATTTGCTCTAATAAAGAGTTCAGCACGCGAGCGGAAAGCCATTTTTTTGTTGTTGTGTGAATTCAAACAGTTCTTCTTCTACGGTAGATTTCTTCTTCTACACCCTTTCTTGCAACATATGCACAGGTTTTAGAGGGTACTGCCACCTGCTGGTCCGTAAAAGAACAGCACTTTGCCATGCGCCGCCGTACGTCATCTATAAACACAGCGGCAACATTGTAAATGCATGAAGCCGCACGGCTCAGTGCGTGCGCAGTCCGCGCGCTCCAGCCAGCGGACCAAAGCGCGACTTTAACGAGGCCTTAAAGTCTGCCACTCAGAAAAGAGGGTTAATTACAGCAGAGAGTTAATTATCATAACCAGTATGGAACCAGGGGCAGACTCATCCTGACTGGTAGATTTAACACACAGAAAGGGAGTGGGAGAAGTGGTGTCGCTGTCTTTTGGACGTTCTGTCTCTGAGGATGGTTTGTCTTTTGCTGAGCCTTGGAGGGACTTGGATGGACACTACACTGCTGTAGATTTATTTATTTTTCACTTTTGGTGCCTTGTTTCTTTATTTTTGTTGCATGCTTTTGTACGTACGTATAGCTGAACCTATGAGAATTGTGCTGCTGTTCGTGTATTGTTTTGCACTATTAGTGACTAGCATATATCATAGATCTTTTGGTGTACCATTGGGCGTTTGGTTAGCGTATATCTTAGTTTATATCTTAGATCCTTATTTACAGTTTTTACACTTTATATTTTGCTATTTTTGGGTGTAACTGGGACCCTGTGTACACAGTTTCATCACATGTACCACATGTGATGTGAATGACAATAAATAACCTTGACTTGAAATTAGCAGAAATAAGCTGAAAATAAGAACACAATAGCTGAAATTACTAGAAAGAAGCTGAGAGGAGCAGTAAAGAGTTGTAAACAGCACAAAGAGTTGGAAGGATGTTGAGCTCCATTCAGTTTAAAGTGAGACTAAACCCAGGTTGAGACGGTAACTCCTCCTTCCAAAATCTCCCTGAAAATGGGCGTGTCGAGAGACAAGGAAGGGTGGAGGTAGAGTTGTGCTTTTGTTCACGCCTCCACCTGCAACAACCTAAAACAAATTAAACCTCTAGCCAACAACATACACCAAGCAACAACAAAGAATAAACATGTAGATGTATTTATCTATTCCACCCATTCCATCCAAAACCAAAGGCCTAAAACAATGAAAATGAAAAGAAAAATAAAACCGCTTGTCAGGAGTGAAATGCAGCACTTCCATATAAGGTATGCACTTCTCATCTCTGCAGGGGATTGGCTCTGCTTGAACCACCTGTGTGACATCACACATGAGCAGACATGTCACACATGAGCGTTTGCACAAATAAGAAAATTAAGGTGTAATCCACCAGTTCAACCCATAGAACTACCGTAAACACATTTTTAGACCAAATATTGCCAAATATTGCCAATTTACACAGATATGCACAATTATGTGAGAATAAACACAGCCATAGTGCTAGATAACATTTTAAACACATTCTAGGGAGTTTATCAGCTAAAAAAAGTTAATTTTGGGTTTAGTCACACTTTAAGTGAGAAAAACATGGCTGACAAAGCAAAATATTTCAAAAAGTACAAGTTGCTGAAAAACCAAAAGTTTGAGCAGGTCCTGAAGGAGCCGAACATTTTGATACATGAAGTGTTGAAATAGAGCAAACATTATGGAACGAGTTAGGTGCTGAAAACTGGACGTCAGCAAAGTGATTGGTTCAGGAACATTCACATTAATGCTCCTTTAAATCGGTCAGTGACTCTCAGTCTGTTTGACTCCTCAGGCGGCCAGCCTCCGGCAGCTGGAGGAGGAGAACCACGAAGCGGCCGCTCGTCTGGAGGAGGTGGTTTACCGCGGCGATATGCTGCTTGAGAAGATCCAGAGCGCCCTGGCCGATATTGCCCAATCTCAGCTCCGCACGCGCAACGGAGCGCCCAGCCAGCCGTCCCCGGCCGAGTCCTGACCCCAACCCCCAACCATCATGGACAATTTTCAGTCATTTCCCACACTGTTGGTCTGTTTCCACCAAATCCTGCACCCAGAACCATCACATGCTCCGAATGTGTTGGGGAGGAAAAACTAAACACTAGATTCTGAATTGCATTTGTTTTCTTCAAATTCTTATAAAACAAACTTTATTTTACAGGACTAGATTTTTACTTATTTTTTTGTTTTTCTTAATAAAATTTAAATGAAGCTCCTTATTTTTGTCAAAACCCAGCTGTAGAGGATTGAACATTGTACATGCCTGACTGTTTTGATGTGCTTTTGTTGTTTAATTTGTATTCATGTTTGTTTTTATTTAGTTTTTCCATTCAGTTGGCTTGAAAAGCTCACGCGACTCCACTTACCGGTAGTCATTTTTAAATAAACGGACCATGTGGCTCTCCGTGGGTTTTTGTTACGTAATCTTTATGGTGACATTTAATTAGCGGTTCTGAACGAAGTTTTCATACAACCATACTTTAAAAATGGGATGTTGTGGAAAATGCAAATAAAAACAGATTGCAATTATGTGCTGATCTAAGAAACGGTACGTTTATTTTTTGTTATACGCAGTAAATAAAATGAGCTTCATTGCAGAATGGCAGAAAAAAAATGAATTGGATTTTGTGAAAGGGCAAAGTGGCAGATCCTCAAACACGTAGAAGTTGGCGCTGTGGTCAGATGAGACTTATCAACATATCTTCCACCTCTTGAAGCTGAGAACGTTCCACGGGGGTGGAAGGATCATGCTGTAGGGAGGAGGGCAATGGATGATCACCTACTTTGCAGTTTTTTTTTTTTATAATAAATAAATAAATAAAAAACAGCCTTCGCAACATTCAACTTCATCTATTCAAGCTTTCAACCTTTATTTATATAGATTAGTCTCATTGAGCCACAAGGACTCATTTACAAGAGAGCCCTGTTTTAAACAAAGACCTATGGAGGATGGAATGTCACAAAATGAAATGAATACATAAAACAACAAATGTATCATTTGAGCATGCATCAGGGTATCATTTAATTATTAAATACATCATTAAATATACAATTAAATTATTTAATACACAATGAAATGTACCTTTTAAATGATTTATTTAATTTTGTCACGTTCAGTGTCACCATGAAATAACTGTCAGTCTTACTCATATATCGATATCGAATTATTGTCCAGCACTAAGCTGCGAATGTGTCCAACAATTTGGTTTTTGTGTGATAAATATATAAATGTGAGCCTGAAGTTTTCCTTTTGAACTGAATCTGGACAAGATGTCTCGTCACCTTTGCAGATCACGCTCCTTGTAATCCACCTCCCGTACACAGGCTCACGTCTCCGCCCGGTGTTTGTCACAGTTGTTAACACTGCAACACGATAAAAAGCTGCCTGTAAAACAACTCAAACACGTCCACTCGGCTCGGGTTCAAGTCTTTTTCGGCTTGCACAGAAACTTTCTACAACCATGTTGGTTGGAACACGGCAGCTGGAAAATGAGACAAACGCAGAAACATTCCCTTTCCTGACAAAACCTTAAGGTAAAACTTTACAATGGTTCAACATTAACTATCTGTAACTACCACACCCACCACTGCACCCTGTATTCACTGGTTAACTGGACACCATTAACTTCACACAGACTCTTCCACTGGTACATTTTCATCTTTAAATCACTTCTTGGTCTGCTGCCTTCATACATCTCCTCCTACATGTCTTTGCGTGAGTGCAGCTACAGCGTGCACTCTCAGGACATGATTACCTGCAGTGTTCCCTCAGTGAGGACTGAACTTGGCAAAAGGGCCTTCTCCTACTCCGCTCCCGTTTCCTGGAATATCTTGTAAAAAGATCTGAAGCTCTTGACCTTGACCTCTCTAAATGGCTTCAAACATCTGGTGAGTTCCTGGCAAGAACCAACACAGACATGTTCCTGTTTTTAGTTTTCTACACCGCCTTATAACCTAGCTGTATTTTAATTTTTATATCATTGCTTCCATTTACTTTTCATGTTATATGCTTTCTTTTATGATCGTCTACTGCCGTCATCTTTCTTTGTTAAAAAAAATAAAATAAAAAACAGGTTCCTCTTCACTTATTCCATCTCTGAACATACCATTTGGTTTTTGTGGACTTTTCCTGATATCCGCCAGCAGGTCATCGATGATGCAGCCAGGAATAACGAGTCGTCATAAACATGCAACACAGTTTTGGTTCAGATGCTTCGTACGCGGCTATGAACTTACTTATTTTTCCATTTTCTCCTTTCTGTCTCAACTGATTTTTTGTTTTCTCAGCCTTGGCAGCCTGTTCTTTTCTCATTTTGTTTTCCTTTTATGAAAGAAAGCACAAAATAGAAACAGAGGCAACGTTAAGATTTGTTGATCAGCTGGGTATGTTTGAGTTTTGACCCATCACACCGCTCTGGGCTCGATCACCGGGAGGCAGAACAGCTCCTCGAGCATGCTGTAGTTCGGCTCGAAAGGAGGTATGTCTGTCTGAACCCACATGGACTCATCTGCATTCACAAGAGAAAAACTTTAAAATAAACTGAGATTGTAGAAATCCATTTTGGATGAAAACTGAGACGCTGTTCGACTTTAGTGCAAGTTTGTATTATTGTCACGTCATTTTCATCCAATCGCTACGCACAAACCAGATATCAGCACTCATTTCAACACAACTGACCAGGAAACACAAAACCCCCAGAATTTTATAAAAATAGTCAGCATTTCACATTTGTAGTTATTCACATACAAATGAGCTAAATAAAATCAAAACTTTTAGATGGGCAAAACTACCTGTGAAGAAGTTTGTGTTTAGCAATATCAGGGAAATTTAGATCAAGGTTATTGATGTTTTATCACTAACTATTGTTAAATTTTTGTTGAACCATGTGTGTGTGAAATCCAGAGTCTTGTCTGCTCAGAGAGGAGCCTGCAGGCACACGGAGCAGCACCTGGTAAACTACAAGGCCTTCTCGTCTGTAAACTGGAAAGCAGAGGTCTTCTTGACCTGGCCTCCATCCGATCAGCTCTTCCTGCCTCACTGTCCCGTGCAGATTCTCACTAAAACGGACTTTAAGCACGAAACTTTTGTACATTTGCGAAAGCTTGATCGTGCCCATGTACCCTTGCAAGTAGCAGAGCAGTTAAAAACCTTTGTGTCCTCAGTGTGGGCTTATCTGAGTAAACAGATGTTAGGATATTTTTACAAAAGACAGCAGAACACACAAAACAATGAAGATGTAAGAAGTGAAATGTCTTTCTCCAAAACTAAACTACACTGAGCTGCTGCCAAGAAGGAGGAAATCCAGCCAAAAACTAAAGTGAGAGAAGCTGCAGGGAAAACCTGAAGATGTTTGGCAAAAAGAAGCATGGGATGGTTTCTGGCCTTCATTCAGCTGCAGGTATGATTGGAGTTTTGTTCAACAGAAACATCATCTAAAAATACAGTCATTTAACATGTTGTGGTGTCTCTGAGCAGCACACCCTATCCCCATTTGCTCCCCGAGCACTTCTTATAGCTACCCACAGCTCCACCTGGTGGTGGATGGGTTAAAAGCAGAGAGCTAATTTCATCATGATATGCAACATACAGGGATAACACATCATCATCATCATCATTATTGGACTTTAGGGTTCTGTGATGTTGCTCAAATAAAGATTTGGAGTTTGATTCCACATTACGCAACAGACCTACAGGTAATAATTTCTAACAAACGTTGGAATGCAGATGTTTCTTATTATCTTGACGTCAAATTCATGTTTTATACTTAGACTTCACCTGAAAAGTCTGATCTCACGTGCTTCTTAATCTTTTTAACGGGTAGAAGTCAAAGTCAACTTTATTGTCAGAACTACAATATGTACAGGACATACACAGGATTGAAATTGCGTTTCTCTCAGTCCCTCGGTGCAACAGTAACCATCTAAACACTAAAACACACTGTCCTGAGTTTTTACATAGTAGTATAAAAGTATGAAAATTTACACCAACACTAAAACACTAAACATTTAATGAACATAAGCATAAAATAATAAAAGTGTAATACTGTCCTGAGTTTTTGCATAGTAGTATAAAAAGTATATCTATAAAATAAACTGAAGGTTCTAGCATTGACATTTGCAAAGAGTGGCAAAGCAGCATATGAGTTAATGTACACAGTATATGTATGAGGTAGTTGATGTTGGTATAGAGGCAAAGTGGCATATGCAGTAAGGCACATAAGGCACATTGGGCATCCTTAGATAAGGCTAGTCAGAGAATACTGTATATGTATCAGCAGTAGTGTAGATATAAAAGTAGTGTAAATGTAAACAGTAGTAATAAATGTAAACAGTATTAATAAATGTAAACAGTGAATGTAAACAGTAGTAAATGTAAACAGTAGTAATAAATGTAAACAGTATTAATAAATGTAAACAGTGAATGTAAACAGTAGTATGACTATAGGCAGTAATGTAATACAAACATTAGTGCAAATATGAGAAGTAGTGCAAACTGAATGAGCACATGACCGAGAGTTTAGTGAATAACCCGTTTGATGACACAGAGTCCAGTGTTAAAATCTTTGTGTTGTGTGGTAATGTGTGAGAAAGTTTTTTGTGTTAAGGCAGTTCAAATGGGAGGGGAGGCAGAGCAGGCAGAGTGTTTAGCATCCTGACTGCCTGATGAACAGAGCTGTCTCTCAGTCTGCTGGTTCGAGCCTGGAGACTCCTCAGTCTCCTCCCTGATGGCAGCAGCAGCACAGTGGCACAACTGGTAGAGCTGCTGCCTCTCAGCGAGCAGGTCCCCGGTTCAAATCCCGGTCCGGGGGCCTTTCTGGGTGGAGTTTGCATGTTCTCTCCGTGCATGCGTGGGTTTTCTCCGGGTGCTCCGGTTTCCTCCCACAGTCCAAAAACATGCATGTTAGGCTGATTGGTGACTCTAAATTGACCCTGGGTGTGAGTGAGACAGGTCCCTCTTGTAAATGAGTCCCCGTGGCTCAACGAGGCTAGCCTGTATAAATAAAGGTTGAATGAATGAAAAAGAAAATGTGCGGTTGGAAGATGCACTGGACATTTACAACAACGTGTGCTCCCCACTCGCCTGAAACTTGATGGAGTTTCTGCCAGTTGAGCTTTTTCATCCTCACAGTGGGACATCTGCTCAGCAGGAGTCCAGCGCCTGGGCGCTCTGAGCCACCATCAAGCCAGGTGGAGGAGGTGGTGGAGGAACCATCCCAGGTAAGAGTGGAGGAGGAGCAGACATTCCAGAGGAGGTGGTAGAGGAGGTGGGGCACACAGCAGCTTCTGAGCAGACGCTGCGCTCACGTCCGGCTCGTCTTCGTCTCGTCTGTCCAGGTCAGTCTGCACGGCCTTGTCACCTTCACCTAGGGCTGGACAATCTGGCCAACATTTTTATCACGATATATTTCTTAATTTTGGTCTATATCGATATAATTCGATATAGATACAAACAATATAGAAGCCTAAAAAAAACTAAACTATACAAATAATTTAATGTGCACCTTTTATTTGTATTTAGCCTCCAAAAAATATGGAAATCCCCATCAAATAAAATTCTCAACGCCTGTAATTCTCAGTCGGGTCATCTGGACAGTTTGTTTTTCACCCTCCATCCTCCATCCAGTTTCTATTAAAAAAGAAACTGTCCAGATGACCAGACTGAGAATTATTGGATTTGGTACCTGGATGATTGAGCATGGACTTTCTTGCCATAAAATTCTCATCTGTGTCAATATTAATAGTTTTAACTTTAAACAACTTTAAAATGTACAGCATTGAAATTCAGAGTTAATTAAATAAAACTTTTGGGTGTTATTGATGAATATGGTAAATGGAGCTTATTTATAAAGCGCTTTCCAGCCCCCTGTGAGGGGCCCCAAAGCGCTTTACATTACCAACCATCCACCCATTCATTCACACATTCATACACCGGTAGCGGCGACTGCCATGCAAGGCGCCTTCCAGTCCTACCGGGAGCGACTCTGTGTTAAGTGTCTTGCCCAGGGACACAACAACACATGGTGTGAGGAACCGGGATTCGAACCTCCAACCTTCCGATCGGGGGACGACTGCCATTACCACTACACCACAGCCGCCCGATATCCATCCTGTCTGTCTTTCCACCTTTTTTCTTTACTTTTACAGGTGTCCACTTCTTTTCTTCCTCATCAGACAACCCACTACTACTAGTCATTCACCAGATCATGCCTCACCGCCAGTCAATTGTCTTTTAAAGATTTTTTATGAGCCAACTCACTGTCACGTCCTCCCAACAAGTCCCACGAATCGATTCTTTACACCTTAAAGAATCGATTCTTTAAACGTTAAAGAATACTGTATATACATACTTTGTATATACATACTGAGATCATCTCAGATGTGTACTGTATACCGGTACATAAAATAGATTTAATGCATAGCATAAGATAGCGATATTTTAATGTGTGTGTGTATGTATATATAAGAAAATTATTAAACTGTGTATATATATATATATATGACAATGATATGGATGTGTATATAAATATACTGTATATATATATATACGTATCAGTGACTGTGAGTTTAGCAAAATTTGTCATAATAATGTTTTATTAGTTTTAATTTTAACCCCACCAAGAATATTTAAATTTTGAACATTGAACCATCTTTTTAGCTTTAATGGCTGTACGCTTAAGATTTACAGAGGTAAAAAACGTGAGCATGAGTTTAGTATTCAGCGAGCTATGACTAAACATGCAGATACTTCATTGCAAACGTCTTCTGTTACAAATAAAGTCCATTTGTTTCTGTATTGAACGCCTTTTTTTGATTTCTTTGCACCTGCCAACAGGTTACAGTACACCAAGAAGAGCGGAAGACCTTTCCAAGATGGCGGATCTACGGCTCGTCAATGCTGGATCTAGGTGGATATCTACACAGTTTAGTTTAAGTTGATCTAAGCTGTACACAAATCATCTTTTTAAGTATGGAAAAATGTAACATAACCAAATGATTGCTAGTGGCTAAATAATTTATAGTTGAGGAAATCAAATCAGCATAAAACTACTTTAAAAAAATATATTTCTAGCTCTGAATTTATTTTTGATCAGAATATGTTAACTTGTTTATTCAAATGTTGACCTTAGGAGGTATGAAAGGGGCTTCTTCACGTTATAAGTATCATTTTGTAATTTGGGATTGTCATTTGTTAGTAAAAATACAACTAGCATTTAATGCTAGCGTTAACAACCGGAAGCTAGCGGATCGCTGGCTTCTGATTGGTTGAGATCTCCTGCCAATCTCCAACGTGAAGGCGGGTGTCGGGAAATGACCAAATATGGTAGTGTGCATTCGAATGGCGTTTGGCCTCAATCTTTTTCCCTTGTTGTGTTGCGTGGCTGTGCGCGTGTTGCTGAGCGAAACGGGGGGTGGCTAAAGCATGAGGGTTTTAAGAATTAATTTACTGTCACAGCTACATTTTAATACATGCAAACTAAACGTGCAAAATGTTTACATTTAAATTTAATGTAGGATTTTTACTTCCGACTTCAAAAAGCTTAAAAATTCTAATTGCTGACGTCATCATAACAATGATGTCAGCAATTAGAATTTTGAAACTCTTTGAAGTCAGGTCAAAAATCTTTTGACTTCTGACTTCAAAAGCATATACATTCCAATGATGATGTCATATGAAATCATCCATGAAGATGAAATGAAAGCTATATAAAGACCCTGATGGACTGTCGCAACACTTTGCAGAAGAATCTCACTTCAACCAGTTGTATCGTGCGATTACTCTGACATTAAAAATGCATAAAGTAGAGCGTGAGGTGATAAAGAAAGGCAGGACCACGTGTCCCACGGAACAGAAACCTCCAAAAGTGGAAGAGCTTTTACGGCAGAAAGATAAAAAAAGTGAGCAACTGAAAAAAGTTTATAATTCTTCGATAAGAATTGGTGAATACGAGAATTCAACACACAAGTTTAAATCTCAATCGAAAGCAAAAAACAACCAGGTAGACGTTACTAACCTGAAGAGAATCATCGAAGAGCAAGCTGCAAAACTTTCTGAGAAGCAGCAGACTATTGAAACTCTCCTGGCGAAAACTGCGCCGATTAAAGATTCGGAAGACAAGGTACAAATCGAGGTCGAAGAGCTGCAGGCGCTTTACAGGAGAGTCCAGATGGCGGACGCGGACAAAGAAGAGGCCGTCAGACAAGCTGTCGCCCTGGCTGACAAAAAATATGCGAAACTGGAAAAGAGGTTGGATTATGTGGAAGACCGTTGCCGTTCAGAATGGAACTTGAGACTGGATGTACAAGAGGAATTTCACGAATATAAGACGTACATCAATGCTTGTACGTTGACTAGAAGAGCAGAAATTGCAGAGACTGAAAGGGACAAATTAATAAAAGAAACTCAAGAGCAGAAATATCAAATTGACAAGATGAAAAACGAGATTGACAATTTGACAAAGAAAATCAGTGGCTTGACAAGCAGATGTGGCGAAATGGAGAGAGAGCTAAAACGGGCAGTTTCTGAAAACATAAATCTGCAAGACGAAATGGTCGCATGCAGAAAGCAATGCGCCCAAAAGAATGAAAGCAAAATGGCGAATACGAATGCCACAGTATACCTTAAAAAAAGGGCTGCCAAAAATGTGATCACTGCAAAGCTCGAGGAAAAATGCAAAGAACAGACAAACGGCATCGAGTCTGAAGGGCGTTCTCGAGAAAAGCTGAAGAAGGAAGTCCTCAATAAAGATCACCGCATTGGGAATTTCCAATCACCGTATGATACCATAAAGCGAGGGCGGACCAGACCTGAACCAGTGGACGTGAGAACCAAGACGCCCTTCGCAAGTGCCCCAATAATGAACCAAGACGCCCTTCGCAAGTGCCCCAATAATGAAAATGCAATGCTGAAGAAGAAGCTGGAGATAAAAGGCTCAGAATTGAGAGTACATGTGAGCAGAGACTTTGTCAAGCCCAAAGTCCAGTGCTGGACCAAGCTCCCTCCAATCCCCCAAGCAGACAAGCTCAGCTGTCGGGGGACTCGACTTTCAGCCATAGCGCCCAAATCCCAGTTGCCTGGGTCTCTGCCGTCAAAGAAGCCCATAGTAACGTGGTAGGACAACTACATTTAACCGGGGGTCCCAGACAGCTTTATGTCGTGAGGTGGTAACATCAGGGCCAAAAGTTTAGAGGCTCGCTTCTGGCCTGGTGCCTTTCTGTGTTTGCATGTTCTCTTGAGTTTCCAAACATGGGTTTACTCCGAGTAATTCGGTTTTTATCCCACAGACAAAAAAAAAAAAAAAAACGCCACATCTTTCGCAGTTTCTCCCTTGAAAACGACTACAAACTACCAGGATAGCTCCTCAATATCCTAGAAGTTGGGTCTTGGCTTTTCAAACATGGGTTTACTCCAAGC
>JBBPBX010007101.1:5891-57365 GCA_038048925.1 Garcialebias charrua | reverse complement strand
AGTTTTAGTTTAAATACTGAATGAAAAATTTAGTCTCCTCGTGATAACAAACATTAAGACTCGAAGCTGCCCCCTGTTGGTTAAAAGACGTTGACAGATGAGTTTTCTCAAAAACATCATAAAAAAGTCAGCATTTTATGGTGAAATTACCAGCTTTTAAAATTGTTCTGTACGCAAACAAAAACTCCTGTTTATTCTAAATACAAATTTTAGTATAACAGAGGTACAGACACACAATTTGTGCTCATTTTAAATACTGAAGAGATTTAAAATAACACTCAAAAAGCATTTTTTATTTTAATTTTCAAATTAAATAAAAAAAAAAATGATGGAGAACAGAGAATTTCCACATTAAGCTCTTCACATCTCTGAATTTTAAACAGAATTGTTGTACATCTGTACACTCTTAGTTAAAAATCGCATTTTTAACGTTTTTCTGTGTAAAATTAATGACTCCAGTTTATTTTAAATGAAAAGTTTAAAATAACGAACAGAACGTCCTTTTTCACTCCTGATAACTGTCAAATGCAGTACGAAATCAGTTTCACTGAGACTGCAAGACATCTTTTTAAAGGCATGCTCAAGCAGCATCCTGTCACATTTTAGTGAAGTCATTGCATTTAAGTCAGCCCTCTTTTATAAGCGTTTGAGTAAGAAAAACGGAAATCAGGCTGCTTGGGTTAGTTAGTAACTGTTGTTTGAACGTAAGTTCTATTTTAAAGTTAACACTGCAAGAGTGCATTTAACTTTTACAAAGTTCATTGAGGGTAAAAACCTGAAAAAAGGTACCTATGAATACTTATTACACAGTGAAACGCGTAAACCTCAGCTGATTAGTTTATTTGACTCAGTGCTACATTAAAAGTGAATATTTATTTGCAAACACTAACATGAGAACAATCTTTTGATTTTTTCACACAAAATCAAAACTAAAAGATGGGTGAAAACCAAGGTCCATCGGTGGGTGGACTTCAAAAGAAATTGAAGGATGAGGACCTATACTCATGTAACTATGCGTCGTCCCAACAGCCACCCCCGAGCCTTGGAACTGCACCTCCCGCGCCTCGAACAGAACAGTTCGAGACAGGCAAAAAGTCACGAATGTCCCGGAATAATGGCCCAACACCTCTATGCTCGGAAGAGACAGAGGAAGTAAGTAGTTTGTCAGTAGATTTGAATGTTACTGTGCTTGACCAACCTGATACAATGAGTGGCGTTATCATTGATAATGACACTATCAACATTGACCAACCTGGAGCGATGTGTAGCACTGTCTTTCACAAAGACTCAGAGCACACAAATAACTCAGCGCACACTACTACCAACATTGCCATGGATGTTGACAGCAAACCAATTGCTGACACACAACAACATCCTGAAGGTCATGATGCTGACAGCCAACAAGATGCTGACAGTAAACAAGATTACACAGACAGAGTCACACGTGAACAGAAACGTGGGCCAAGACCTGTGAGGTTTCTGTGTAACTTTATACAAAGGGGGGTGGCTAAGAAAGCTTACCTGCCTATCACACTGGAAGGTGTCCTTGAGCGTGAAGCCCTCCTGGATGGTAGTGCTGATATAACCATTATGTCGGCCAAGCTGTTCGAGGAGCTGAGGACCGCCGCTAACGGTGTTGACAGGCAAATACCCTTTGAGAAATGTGCTATTGAGCTACAGGGTCTCGCAGAGACGAGAACAACCCTAACAGCTATGGCTATGGTTCACATGCAGATTGGCGAAATGACAATACACCACCCGGTGTACGTGTCTAAACTTGACTCATTCCCATTTTTGGTTGGCCAAGATTTTATAAACCGCTTCAACGCGATTATAGATTATGGTCGACGGAAAATGTGGAGCACAGTGAGAAAACCCCTGCCAATAAAAGTGCTTCCTAGTTGCGATACAGACTGCCTAACCGCAGGTACCGCAGAGGACACAAGGGACTGCTCATCCGAGGACGAGAGCCCGGTAAGTGAACCTTCAACTACAGGTGAGACAGAAGAGACCCAAAAGTTGGACCAAACTCCGGTCCAACAAGAGAACCTCCTCTGTGAGCTGACACAATCGGCTCTCCCTGACCACTGCCTATCACAGGTAGTGAAAGGTGTTGAGATCCAAGGATCCCACACCGAAGACGCTGTACTGTCCTCTGAGACAGGTAATTCGGCAATCAACCAAGCTTTCAATGAAACCTTGGTTCAAGGGCATCTGAGTCCAGAAAATGACAGTCAACCAAACGCTGACAGTCACTTGGACATCATTGTTGCAGACTACGAGGACCCCTCTTCAGACAAGAAGGGGGCAAACTCACATTACCTACCACAGGTAGAGAAGGGTGTGGAGATCCAAGGACCCCACACCGAGGTTGCTGTACTGTCCCCTGGGACAGGTAAATCGGCTATCAGCCAAGCTTTCGATGAAACCTTGGTTCAGGAACATTTGTGTCTAGAACTAATCAGAAATGACATAGTTTTTACAGACTCAAAGAGCCTCTCTTCAGTCGAGAGGTGGGAAGACACACACAACGACAGTGACCCGTCGCAGTCTGTACAATCAGACACACCTGCGACTGCGCCGACGGTTGTGACACACCTGAATTACACGGAAAGAGGTAAACGTAAGAAGATACGTTGGCCAAAACCTAAACGATTCCTGTGTACCGTCTTCTCTCAGCTGCGCGAACAGCTTAAACTAAACGGTGGCATCCTAACTTGTGCCCATGGACGGACGTCCTCACCTGTGTTCGTGGTCCCCCATGACCAAAGGGGGGTGATGTTAGGCCATGCCAAAGACAAAGATTTGAATGTACACCTCAGAAACACTTTTGCTTTCGCCCAGAAAAACCTGGAAAGATCCGCTGAAGGACGTAAGGCGTACTATGACCAGAAGGCCTCTCACAATGAACTCCAAGTGGGAGACAGAGTCTGGTACTATACGTTCGCCCCAGCAACCGGGAAAGGAGGGTCCGAGACCGGAACTCTCGCCCGCAAACTAATGCCCAGGTGGACTGGACCTCATCTGATAACAGACAAAGTGTCCTCAGTCGTCTACGAAATCAAAATCAGCAAAGGCCGCAAAGAGCCAATTGCTAAATGGGTACATCGAAATCAGATCAAACCTTACAAGGCGTTCAATGACTCCACAAAAGACAAAGATCTCACAAACTCACCGACTTCATGGGATAATAAGGTCGTCCAAACACAAGTTAGTAAATAAACTAATCAGGTTTAAACTACCATATTTCCCACCCTATAAGTCGCATTGTCCAATTTGAACTTAGAAACGCTAAGCCTAAAACCCACAACAAAAAACTAACCTTAACAACCGTTTAAATCCACGAGATTTAATTTGACCTCGGTCATAAAGTTGAGACCTGTTTTCTTGTGTGTTGCACTTTGGAATCTGACGACAAGAGTGTGTCGAAGCAGTGAAACGTTGTTTCCTTGTTGTTTAGTCATTACTGTTGTCATTAGTTGAGATATTGTTTGGTTCTGAACACTCCCAGCCAAAAAGGTTTTGTATTAACATTGGTTAATGAATGATATGGATTTAACTATGCCAACATGCAGTTCGTTTTGTTAAATCTCAATCGTCGAAGAGTCAATGTAGTTTAAAGCTACTCAAGGTACCATAAACTACATTGACCTCACAATTTCTAAATTGAACCGATTCGATCGTTTCTATTTTAGATTACCTATTCATTTTGATGAGTCTCGCCATAGACTTCAAAATTTATTAGGAATACCAAATCCTACGTCGTTCGTCTAAAAGACAACAGACATTTAGATCAAACTATATTTCATTTTTATTTTAGTTTAACCTAAACTAAGTAATGAATGGAGGAATAGTTTGGAATTAGAGGCCTTCGTTACAGAAGCCCTCCAAAATTTTATAGGTACAAATCCCTATATCTAATTTTACAGAATTGATCCACCCCTTAATTGGTAATTGTAGCTGATCTAAACCATGATAGCTTACATACCAGGTGCATATAGGTAAGGCTTAATGTAAAATCCCAATCATAAGCCCACCTAAAAACCACATAATTGCATGACACATAGAACCAGAGTGGCACTGACTGGAAACCAACCAGCCAACAACCTTCGATGTGGGGACCTGCAGCTCCAACGCTTGGTCTTCAACCTTCATCCAAGGGTCGCCTCCTCTGCGTCAATCGAGGGATCCCCTCTACATGCTGATTATGAAAACAATTGTTGCTGATGAAATCACCAACTCTAATCGTGGTGGAATTACTGCTGTGGGATTATCGCTGTGGATTATAAGACTTTGTTTTCCAAAGGATCACAGACTTTGTTTTCCAGGAGTTAACAGACTCAGTTTTCCAAGGGATTAAAAGCTTACCGCAATGGGATTACCTACGAACAGTATGGAAGTTCCGAAAACTTTATGGGATTATAATTTTTGATTTTTCTTTTCCACTTGCTGGATTACTTCAAGATCAGAGACAGTTCAAGGTTTCCTTTCGTGTTGGACCCCATCCCCAAGGACTGGCGATGGCTTCCAAAAGGGGGGAGATGTAGTGGACATGACCATGTTCACTTTATTACATCTGTGTACTTTTGAACTGTTCCAGAGATGATCTTTACTGACCTCTCAGTAAAGCAAGACATTTATCACAAAATCATTCCATTAGTTGTAATCAGAATATAGTCACCAAAAGAGACTATTTCTACCTTTGATTTTATTCTAATGTAATCAAAAGAATAACTTTTGTCATTTTCATGATATATGTTATATGCTGTTATTCTTTAAATGTGAAACATCAATGTGTCATTTCTGCAAGTGAAAAGGTGTCAAAGTTCAGCTAAAATGTCAAACTGACTTACACTGAAATTGTTTTTGTCGAGTTTCAGCTAAAACTCTCATCTAGCGTCTGAAAGTCTCTCACTCAGATACTTTTCCTAAACAATTTCCTTCTCTGTGCTGAATTTCACCTTGAATAGTGATAACGAGTGGACCAATGAAAAAGAGACAAGTTTCTCTCCTCTCTAAGTCTCTTTTTAAGTTCTAACTGTGCGGAAACGCTTCAGTCTTTGAATGGACAGAGAGTTTGAATGGACAGAGACCTGAAAGCTCTCTGCCTTGCAGCTGGTCAAGCTTGGTCAAGAGCCAAAGACTAACTTGTCAGCTAGAACTGATGGACGCCTCCATCCAGTTCCCCGAGCAAAAGCTCCAAAGTTCCTAATGAACTTTCTTTGAGAAACATCTCGTCTTGAAGTCGGCCAGAAGCTGCCACATGTTTCTGACGGCTGACGCGGATCCGAGGAGACGTTGGAAGTAAACGACCAGTTCAGACGTACGAGGGCCGGAAGGACTCTGTGCACCTGGGAGGCTGGTGATATCTTTATCAGACGCATCGTCAAAAGGTAAAGAGCTGTTTACAAACGTACCTGGGATTTAGCCGAAGTCGGATGGAAAGTGTCATCTCTGGTTACACTCGAGATAAATAACTTAATCTCTCCAACCTCTTATTCCTCCTACTCTTTCCCCTCTCAATCTAAGCTGGAAACTATTTTAAGTTTAAAGAGCCCTCAGACTAAATATGTTTACATCCAATATTGAAGTCTGTTGTGTTGAATTTAAGTGTGCTGACGTTTTAAATTGAAAGAAAGTGAAATCATGTCAATCAAGTGTAATGGTGTTAATTTAGTTGATTCATTTTAAATAAATGATAGTGTCTCTTTGACATATCAAACTAAGTCAATGTCCATTGTCACTTAATGGCTCTGTTTATTTATCCATCATAAAGATCACAGAAATATTGGGTAAACTGAAAAAGAACAGAATCCGTGAATTTACTATTCAATCTGAATAAGTAGATTAATTAAGGATAAAGAGGTCAGTATTAATATTGACCTCCTCATAATTCTTACAGTGTGGACTTGTTCCTGTTGAAAGTGCTTTACAAATAAAATGGTATGGTATGGTATGGTATTAGTTGTGCAGCACAACTTGATTTTACTCCAAAATACATTTGATTAAACATGACTATGTGGTAAAATGTATGTAGGATGCAAGTGGTAATACTTCAAAATGTAAACAGTTTTGTACAGATGTTAACAGGTTCATTCATTGTGTCCTCCCAAGAAATATTTAACTGTTTGTAATTTAACAGTTTCACAATGTAAATTGTATTTGTTGTCATTATCTAGTTTATTGTGTTATTGTCCCCTAGTTTTGAGAAGCTTCAAGAAGCTTCAAGTGTTAGAGACAAAGTTATTATTATGCTTTTGAAATGCTTGTCAAAACTGGATTAAAGACACTTTTAACTGAACCGAGACAAAAACACGTCAATTAAAATGTGGCTAACGTGATGAAAGTTCTCAAATATTTGTCATTACCGTAGTTCTCACGTTATGAGGGATGGACAGTGTTTTTTCAATATTAAAAACCTAGTTAAAGTCTAGTTAAAAGGGGCAAATTTGAAGACTAAAAGCAATGGCCACAAACATGTTTTAACACCGGTGTTGCACCAAGATAAGTATCCACAATGGACTTTGTTCCTCCTGTGCACCCACAGCCCCTGTGCCAAGAGGGCACGCAAAGCAGAAAAGCAGATTTATCGAGCTTATATGAATTGAGTTTACAAAAACCCAAAATCCTGCTTTTTCAGCAGTCATACTTGGTTTGTTAAAATGAAGACATGTTGAGAACAATAAAAACCCTGATGAGTTTGAGTTCAATTACTCCCAGTTATTTAATGAAGTAGAAATTGTGTTAGAAATATAAAAATTTTAGGAAAACAACAAACAACCTGAAAACTGTCATTAACAACTTTTATGGTTTATTTAAGTATCAGTAACATGTAAAGTTCCCACATATTTTGGCCTAAAGTCCCATAGACATTTGAATTTAGTGAAAAATGCACTGATCCAACAATATGTATGCAAGACATCATGGGCCGAAGGAATAAGGTGGATAGAAATATGTAGCTTTTTTCCCTCACAATATACATATCTTAATACGTATTAGTAAATAGGGATGTGCCGATCGATCGGCCACCAATTAAAATCGACCGATTTTCATGAAAAAGTATGTGATCAGCGTTTCCGATAAATGCCTTCCATTGCCGATCACAGAGCCTGTGCAGCATTCGGTGTAGTGTCCCCCTCCCCCTTTCCCCCGCTCCTGGCCTCCTGTGCAATGGGCATAAATTGCGCATGCGCGTAGAGGAAGCAGCTCGAAAACAAACATGTCTGCCGTCTGGAAGTTTTTCACCGTCTGTGAAAGTGATGCCAAGTTTGCAAACTGCCAAACGTGCAACGAAAAAGTACCTCGTGGAGGAAGTACGACAAAGTCCTTCAACCCAACAAACCTAATACGGCATTTAAAGAACAAGCACTTGGCAGAGTATGGTGAGTTTTCAAGACTCGCAGCAGAGAAGACACGCGGAGCAGCAACAACAGTCAGACGACAGCTAACGCAGCCCACACTTGCTAACACTCGCCCGTACGAGCGTGACGGTGAGAAAGCTAAACAAATAACCCGAAAAATTATAGAATTCATCGGGCTAGATGACCAGCCGTTCTCAGTGGTGGAAGACACCGGGTTCCGCCGACTGCTCTCTCACTTGGAGCCCCGCTATGTGCTACCGGGACGTAAATATTTCAGACGTAGCCTTGCCAGAGCTCCACCAGACTGTTTACTCTCACGTCGAAAGTCTCCTTAAAGTAGGTGTCTCGTCCTCTTTCACAAGTGATATATGGAGCTCGGATGTCAGTCCTGTGTCGATGCTAAGTTTAACTGCTCACTGAATTGATCCAGATTTTCAACCTAAGAAAGCTGTTCTTCATGCCCAGGAGTTTTCTGGCTCCCACACTGCCGTGGCGTTAGCAGCCACATTTGAGAAAATGTTTCTAACATGGAATATTCCAAAACAGAAGATACACGTGATCCTAAGAGATAATGCCAGAAACATGGTGAAAGCTATGACAGACTCTGGATTACCAAGTTTGGGGTGTATGGCACACACCCTGCAGCTGGCCATTCATGATGCAGTGCTGTCACAGGCTCAGCGCAGTACAGTATAGTGACATTATTGCTAAAGGGAGACGCATTGTGGGGCACTTCAGACACTCTCCATTAGCATATGCAAGACTTCAGAGTGTACAGAAACAACTTGGCCAGCCCACCAAAAGACTGCAACAAGATGTCAGCACTAGGTGGAATAGCACCTATTATATGCTCCAAAGTCTCCTTGAGCAAAAACGAACATTACATGTTTATGAGGCTGACTTTGAGCTACCTGCTACTTTTACATCTTCACAGTGGGAATTGATTGAAAACATAACACTCCTGGAACCTTTTGAAGAGCTGACAAAAGAAATATGCTCATCCAAAGCCTCTGCTTCTGATGTCATACCCTCTGTGAGGGTTTTAAAGCTCCACTGACATGATCTTTTGACTTTTCAAAAAATGGCACAACATATATAAATATTAAGATAGACCTCTGACCGTTTTTGCTAAAATAATGTTAAATGAATAAAAATTGCTCTCAAAATAGTTTAAAATTAGCGCCGTTTTTTTACACCGTAAATCCGGATTTTCCGGTCACGTGACTGTGACGTCAGATTAAGGATCTTCGCAAACTTACCCAGCAAACAACAATGGCGGAGCCTGTAGAATCCGATGACGAATTGAGCAATTATAGTGTAGATCTGAGTGACTTGTCCTCAGTTTGTGAAGGAGAACTTAGTTCTAGCGATGAACAAGAAGAAGTAGGTTTTAATTTAGGTCAGGAACCCTATTTATTTGAGCCTTCTTGTTCAGGAAGTGATGATTCTGAGGAGGAGGGTGAAGTGGTGCCTGAAGCCGATTTAACTCGTCTGCTGAGCACTGAATGGTAATGCTTTAATTAATGTATCTAATAATTATTCTATATCAAATAGTTTTTAAAAAATCAGCGCTTTGTGATTTTATATCTGTGATAAGCGCTCTAGAAATAAACCCTATTTACTTAAACAAGTTTATTCAAACATACATTCTGAAAAACACCCTTCGTATTTACACTGTAATGTGCATGTTTACATGCACTGAATGTTCACCATGTATTAATAAAACTGTATTTTATGACAATAATTAAATTTAAAATAAAATTCTGTCAAATACTGTCAAAATAACGTAAATTTCCATAGCTTGATCATCAGGGTATTTCTTTTCAGCTGTTTTAATCAAAATATTTCAGTTTGTGTTTTCAGGTTTGTTTTTGTTCATTTTTTTATTGCTGCTTAAACATTTTAGTTTTCTGACTCTGACTCACTTGTTTAAAATGAGTCCACAGTTTGAACATCTGTAGCACCGTTGAATGCTGACTGGACAGATTGTTGATGTTTATGAAGAGCTACAGACAGTACTATGTCACTCATAAAAATGAAAAAACAAAACACTTATCACTAGACTATCACTAGACAAACTAGACAAAAATGGCTAAAGCCAAGTAAGTTGTTCATATTTTATAGGTGAACATGTTTGTTTATTTATAAATAAGAATTTTATACATTAAATTTTTTAATTTTTGTTTAAAATGATGTACTTGCAGATTCCAAGATTATGGTCAGACTGGAAAAGATTGTTTCTGCTAATTTGCTATTGAAAGACATCAAACAGCTGTCTGGACAACAACAGACATCTTCACTAGAAAACTTCCACAGCCTTTTGAATCACTTTGCTCCAAAGACATACGGGTTCTCCTACAAAGGTCAACTGTGCAGGTAATTAAACTAAATTATTGGCAAATACTAAATGTTGTAATAATTCCTAAATTAACATACTTAATCCCAGAAATCATTATTTTAACAGAACATTGATGGCTGTTCTGCATTTTAACGAAAATGCATCAAGGGAACAACAATCAACGATTGCAGGAAAACCTCGCTTTGCATTGTCCTTTCCAAAGTGGAAAAAAGGACAATATGTCGTCAAGAAGATAGTAGAGGATCCTACATATGGTAAGTCATTCTACTAGATCTTACAAATCTCTTTCAAACTTTAAGCATTATAATTAACATTTCTTTGAGTAATTTTGTTTTTAATTAGACAAATGACATGAAATGAAAATTGTTAAGAAATTTATTATCACAAAACGCTGAACTAATACAGATTACAACATCATCATCTTCAACTTTATTTGTAAAGCGCTTTAACAAAGCCATAGCTGAAACAAAGCGCTGGACACTAGCTACAAAAAAGATAATAAAAAAAGCATAAAAACAGAAACACCAAACTAACACACAGTGAACTAAAAGTTCTATTTAAAATACAAAAAATTGGCAAGTAATCAGGGCATAATACAATCATATTGTTTTTGTATGTGTGTTTGTATTTTTGTTTGTTGTTTATTTGACAGACTATGTAGAAGATGTTTGGACGAAGGTACTAGCTCTCTGCAAAGGTGAACCAGAGGACCAGGCTGGAGAAGAAGTTGTCGTTCCACCTCCACTCAGCAGTGACTTCCAGCGACCCGACATGGACACAGCAGTTGCAGAGAGACGGTCGAGATACCATTGATCATTCAAGCGGAGGCCATCGAAAGCCAGTGTATTCACCTGCTGCTGCTCCTCCTCCTGCTGCTGCTGCTGCTCCTCCTGCTCCTCCTGCTGCTGCTGCTCCTCCTGCTGCTGCTGATCCTGCTCCTCCTGCTCCTCCTGCTGCTGATGATCCTGCTGATCCTGCTCCTCCTGCTCCTCCTGCTGCTGCTGCCGGAAAAGTATTTCTGATCCGAGTCACGACACATGAAGGAAGTGGTACTCTGACGTGTCGTCCAAGATGACCATAGACCATAAGGACAAATTGCCTGTAGGCTATGTAACGATATTTTCTGCAAAATATGCATGGTTGTGTTTAGTTAAGATATTTTCTTCAAAATATGCTTGTTCATAATTAGTTAATAGATTTGTATGGTGATTTTTAGGTAAGTATTTGTGTATAGATGTTTCATATAATTTTAAACAGTTTCGTACTCACTCATGTTGTTGTGAATGTTGAGCGTCATGCCTCCTGAAGTGGTTGATGAAGGTCAAGTTTGCAATTCTTAGGACTTGAACACTCAGACAACACTCCTCAAAATAAGACAGTTGTGTCACGCATGTGACATCTTCAGCCATACGATGCATTTCTTCCATAACCTCTGGTATTTCGTTGCAACATTGACATTCAATAACCGTTGGCAATGGCTGGCAATTTGTACAGGTACACCTGTAAAAAGAAACTTATTTTAGTGGATTTTATACAGTGATATATTTCTAGATATTTTTTTAAAATAAAATTACAATAGAACATAAAATTATTTTTATTATTTTTTAATTATGATAGCATTTTGTAAAATAAGAAAATTGCCATTGTAACATTTAATAAACGGTTTTTAAAAAATATCTACAAAGCTAAATCTGGGCATTACAAAAAAAATCAATTTAAAAAAAAAATAACTGAATTCTCACTCCCTTTGTTTTGTTTTAATAATGTCGGTAGGACCTGGTTCAGCTTTTTAAGGTATTTCTACGTGGATTATTCAACGTGCATCAGTGTGTCTTACAAATACATTTAAGTGTCTGTTTACAATATTTATCAATTTAAAGAAATATTTTGTATATTTTAAATATATACTGTACTTGTATAATCTTTGGGATATAACGGTTACGCTTTATTTACAGTGGAGAAATATTTACATTCATTATAGTTTTCTATTTTAATATGCTGGTGACGATTCTCATTCGTCCAGGACATGATAAAATCACAAAAGGCGTTCAATACAAGATTTCTATTTTAATTGAATGTAAAGTATTTATATGATTAAACAAAAACAGGGTGAATATCATATTGTTTTAATTTGGATTTAGTGTCTAGTGATAAGTGTTTTGTTTTTTCATTTTTATGAGTGACATAGTACTGTCTGTAGCTCTTCATAAACATCAACAATCTGTCCAGTCAGCATTCAACGGTGCTACAGATGTTCAAACTGTGGACTCATTTTAAACAAGTGAGTCAGAGTCAGAAAACTAAAATGTTTAAGCAGCAATAAAAAAATGAACAAAAACAAACCTGAAAACACAAACTGAAATATTTTGATTAAAACAGCTGAAAAGAAATACCCTGATGATCAAGCTATGGAAATTTACGTTATTTTGACAGTATTTGACAGAATTTTATTTTAAATTTAATTATTGTCATAAAATACAGTTTTATTAATACATGGTGAACATTCAGTGCATGTAAACATGCACATTACAGTGTAAATACGAAGGGTGTTTTTCAGAATGTATGTTTGAATAAACTTGTTTAAGTAAATAGGGTTTATTTCTAGAGCGCTTATCACAGATATAAAATCACAAAGCGCTGATTTTTTAAAAACTATTTGATATAGAATAATTATTAGATACATTAATTAAAGCATTACCATTCAGTGCTCAGCAGACGAGTTAAATCGGCTTCAGGCACCACTTCACCCTCCTCCTCAGAATCATCACTTCCTGAACAAGAAGGCTCAAATAAATAGGGTTCCTGACCTAAATTAAAACCTACTTCTTCTTGTTCATCGCTAGAACTAAGTTCTCCTTCACAAACTGAGGACAAGTCACTCAGATCTACACTATAATTGCTCAATTCGTCATCGGATTCTACAGGCTCCGCCATTGTTGTTTGCTGGGTAAGTTTGCGAAGATCCTTAATCTGACGTCACAGTCACGTGACCGGAAAATCCGGATTTACGGTGTAAAAAAACGGCGCTAATTTTAAACTATTTTGAGAGCAATTTTTATTCATTTAACATTATTTTAGCAAAAACGGTCAGAGGTCTATCTTAATATTTATATATGTTGTGCCATTTTTTGAAAAGTCAAAAGATCATGTCAGTGGAGCTTTAAAGCGTATCCTCACCAAAGATGCTGCTACAGATCAAGGTGTGAAGACAACTAAGGCCACACTGCTGGAATCTGTCACCAAAAGATTTGCTGACATTGAAGATGAGCCCCTCTACAGTTTGGCAACACTCATAGACCCAAGGTGAGAACATAAATTCCCAAATAATGTTTAAAAAAATACATATACATTTTTAATGTTTTTAATTCTCAAGTGGCCAGAAACAAGGAGTTTTGTTTAAAGTTATTATTCTCCTCTTCCCCATTCAAGGTACAAAGACAGATTTTTTTCTGAAGGACTCAAGACCAAAACACAAAGACTGCTTCTTGGTCTGTTGACAGAAGCTGCTGAAAGGAACGCAAACCAAACACCTGAAGCTGCCAACACAGGGGAGCCAGCAGAGAAAGTTCCACGAGCAGGATCCTTGTCTTCAATGTTTGGTGAAATCCTGGCAGAAGAAACCATGCAGCAGGCTCCGGCAGACAGTGCATCACCATCAGAGATGATTATCTACCTCTCAGAGCCACCCATCTCTAGAAGTGCATCACCATTGGAATACTGGAAGACTAATAAGGTACGGTTTCCGGACCTTGCTAGAGTAGCAAGAGCTTACCTGTCTGCACCCTGCACAAGTGTGGAGAGTGAGCGCTTATTCAGTGCTACATCCAACATTGTAGATGAACAGAGGAATAGACTCAAGACTGAAAAAGCTGAGATGCTCCTGTTTATTAAGAAGAATCTTCCCACAACGCTTATCAGCAAGTCATAAGGACTTGGCATTCTTAATGCTGTGTTCAACATTGTTCCCTGTTCAAAGCAAATGCACTTCAATTTTTGCTGCCATTTCTCTGTTTTAAGGTCTTTAAGACCATATGTTATTTAAAGCTGCACTATGTAACTTTTCTAACAATATATTTTTAACATATTTCTTCACTCTGTCACTATCTACTGACAGACTGATGTTAGACAAAGTAATCTCTGAAAAAAACTATAGTCCCCTTGCTTCTCTATCAGCATTTATAAAAACACTAAAAACACAGAGTGACCCGCCGTTAACCAGCCAATAAAAACAGAGTTTTTGAACCAGCCAATAAAAACAGAGCTTGAATTTGAAATTCAAGCTCTGTTTTTATTGGCTGATTCAAATTCAAGCTCTGTTTTTATTGGCTGAACCAGAACAATAAGCAGCAACAGACTGTTTATGATCTAACTAATCAAGTTTTTGTCCAGTAGCAGCAGTGTGGCTGTATTTGTCCTCATTACTGTACTCACAACCTCTTGGACCTGCTCCTCCAAGTGGGACAGGTCCTGGAACAGTTCAGAGTTCAGTTCAGTCATCACACACTTCTTAGCTGCAGCAGACACTCTGGTGGATGTCTGTCCCTGAAGTGGAAGAGAAATGCTACCTCTGTCCAACACTGGAAATAAAACACAGAGGTAAAAAAATAAGTTAATAAGATTATGATTTTAAATAATAATAAATTATAAATAATAATTATAATAAAAGAACAATACCTCTTGAACGGTTGAATATCTCACTCATCATCAGGGCAGGGCTTAAATCAGCTCCAGGGCTTGTTGACAATCAGTTTTAGTTACTTTTTTCATAAAGAGCTAAACTTTTTGACTTAAGTGTTGACTTGATGGATGTCTCGTAGTGAGGATCAGTAACTTTAAAGCCTGCGCATAAACAACATTCAGATTTAGATCCAGATCTTTAAAAACTCATACAGTTTGTGTTATTGCTCTGGACCGATCTGAATCACCTGATGAAGTAGTTTTAATGCAGCTCAGCTGTTAATGTTAGCGCAGTTTGTTTGTAACAAGCTACTGTTTCTTCGTTCACGTTCGGGTGACGTCGTTTCCAGCGCGTTCACGTTAGACGTGTTGCTGCAGATCCAGTCTTGTAAAACAACGTCCACACAGCTTTGGATGTGCGCTCGTAAAGAAAGCCATTACGTTCCCAAACAGGAGACAGTACACGACATGCTAACGGCTAAATGCTGCGCGTGCTGCGCGATAATAGCTCTGTGCTGAAACGCGCCCAGGAAATTTAGTTCCGCGGTGCATATATTCCCCCGTTAACGTTCAATGAGTGAAAAAATAACCAAAACGGTACGCGGGTGGACCGAACCGAACGAGCTGTACCGAAACGGTTCGGTACACCCACTTGTACCGTTACATGCCTATTAGCTATGTGCCTCTCAAGTTAGCAAGCTAATGTTTCGATAACCTAGCACAGGCTATTGCCTTGTCAAACTTTATCCAGAACAATAAATCTAACGTAGAGGTAATAATCAGTGTTAGTGACGTTATCTTTGTTGTCCTCAATGAAATGCACTGTTTCTCTGAAATCTTAACTTCTTTACAAAATAACAAAACAAAAAAATGCAACTGCATTCAATACTAATTAGGCCTTTATCATATGTAACTGACTCTTTAAACCATGAACAGGGAAGGATTTTTCTTTACAGTGTTTCCCCTACCATTATACAAGAAAGGTGCCCTACCTACTGACCTGCGCACACATCCCAAACCGCACGCGTACCCCCACCTGTCAACGCTGACATCACAAGCTAGTGGCATGCAATACAATACAATACAGGTGCTCTAGTTAATAAGCTAAAGGCAATAAAGGCTGCCTCTACCCTCATGCTGAACAGTCATGCTACAAACAGCAAGCGCTGTCGGTACAAACAGCATGCAACTCAGATGTGTCTCCGCCACCCCACCAGTCGACAAAAATCATGGACGAGATGAACGTCCCGCCATGGCAAATTATCTAGGGGAAACACTACTTTGTTCAACTTATTTTTTTGTAACACACGTGACAACTTTATGGTGAACCGTGGAAGATAGAAAATGCACATGTACGTAAGGAAGACTGTTTTTAACAGTGCACCAGTTGTAAACCTAGTGTGGGACTAGGTATAGTGCGGATCTGGTTTGCTTAGTTTTGTGATTGCTAACAGCCATGCGAAATAAACTAAGCCCGCTCCAGTCGCTGTTTACTTAGGGCCAGTTTACACGGCGCGTATTTTGAGTGTAACCGCTACTTTCTCTTTGCGACTTTGCTTATCGCCTACACGACACCGCTGGCCCCCCTCGATGACACCGATAGTTTTCTGAGCCTGCTCCCAAAGTGGAACTTTTTCGCTGCACCCCCGCTGATAATGTAAACATCTCCTGCTGATCTTTTGTGTCAACCACATGCGCGCAGCCCGCACGCGCGAGGCTGACATTTCACGTGTCACGCTGCTCAATATAACAGTTTAACAATAATAAACAGTATTTATGTTGGCGTGGGAGATGTTTAAATTTATCTGAACTACAGTATCTATCTGGACTCGTTACATTTTTTAAACAGTGCGTAACGTGCTGTGAAAATGAAGACACCAGGTTTATTTTTTATTTATTTATTTATTTATTCAGCAGCACAAATTTTACAACGCAAACACTGAGAATTAAACTGAACACACTATTAAAAACACGTGAACCGAACTGTATGAACTGGACTCTTGCTGTGTGTTCATCTGGACCCATCAGAACCGCCGAACCGTCTGCCTGTTTGGAACGACAGCTTCTCCACCTGGCAGAAATAAATAAATAAATAAATAAAAACTCCGTTGTTGTGTGATCAAAGTAAACACAAGCAAACATTATATTAAGAACGTTGATTTACCTGCTGTAAGTCAGCTGTTTATCACGGAGTAATGTCCGGTTCTGGTCCACAGTCCACTCAGCGGTTCTGGTCCACAGGCTCAGCGTCTGATGTGCAGCTTGTTAGATGAAGCGGGTCCCACTGACTCAAATCTGTTGACTCTTATCCAAATTCCAGCTTTAACTTGTTGTTAACTTGTTGACAACAACTTGTAGTTAGCTGATTTTAGCCAGAGAGGAAAACAGACGAGGCAGCTGCTCTGTTTACCTCAGGCAGCGCATGCGCAGTAGTGAAGGTTCCAAAAATCACAGCGCCATCTAAAGGCCCAGCATGGTAACTACAGTGAAATCATGAGGACGGGGGGTGGAGGGGGAGAGAGTCGTATCCACAGAATTCGACAGTGTCAACGCAAAACTTTTCACCTAATTAACATACCCAAAACATCCGTTTCCCCCACACAGTGTCCGTGTAAACAGGGCCTAAGATTCTTTGTGGTGGACAAAGCAAAAACAAAAACAAAACGTCAGCCCAGTGTTTCCACTACCATTATACAAGCGGGGTGCCCTACCCAGTCAACAGAACTGAGCACCCCGCCTACCAAACCGAACTTGCCCCCCCAAACACACCTGGCACTGACATAGCACTAAGCTAGCAGCACAAAATACAGGCTCTCTAGCTAAAAAGCTAGAGGTGCCTCTTCCCTCATGCTGAACGCCCCACTCCCCTGCTCAAAAACTGTTGGTACAAGCTTTGCTCAGACATGTCTCCGTCCCTCCCCATCAAAAAAATCATGGATGAGATGAGCAACCCGCCATGGCAAGTTAACTAGGGGAAACACGGAGCCATTATATCAATGATCGACAGTCGCCATCCCCTTCCAATATTGGTATTGGCGATAGTCGAAAATTTCCATATTAGTAGGGCTCTATTACGGACATGTTCTTATTATTTTAGGCATGTTTTACATAGTCAGCCCTTACTCAGGGCTATTTAGTCAAAACGCCAAGTGCAGACATTTGACTGTTTTGGATTAGAGATTAATGCTTTAACAGAGTAACCGAGTTTTCGACAGATCGAGCGCTTTGACTTCTATCGAGGCTTTTTTGTCCACCTCGACTACCCGTAGTGACGTCATCACGTCGCAGTAACGTCTGTACGTCACATCACGTGATAAAAACAGAGCGCGGGGTAGCTTTTAGTAGACGCTACAAAATGGATTCCTTTGTGCACACGGATGTATGGAGCTGGTCCAGTCTTGTCAAAAAGGTAAAACAGTTTATAATTTTATAAATTGCGCTACTCATTGAAACATCCTGTTGACTTTCTTTGCTTTGAACACCGTTGGCCGTAGTAGATTGTGACAGCAGAGGGCAGTGTTGCATTAACACGGCCGAAACGGCTTCATCTCTCTCGTTTCACAAAGAAAAAGAAACAAATATTAATCTCTCTAGAGCTATTAAAAACCTTTAAACACAATCTCTAAAAGTAAACCTAAATTGCACAGCACTGCAGGCGGTGGTACGGTGTGGCTGTGGCCCCATTTGTTTTTTAAGTTTCGGTTTTCAGCGCCTTACTTTCACTTTTAATATTAATAATAATAACTAATAGTTTTGTTTTTCCTGTGACTTATGTGCAGTATGATAAATGATAGGAGCATAATAAATGCTCCCAATGTTTTGTTGGTCTTTTTTTTCTTTTTGTAAAGACGTTTTTATGCATTATATTTATTTATTTATTTTGCATCATAAGACACTGTGACGTCATCGGCTACTCGAGCGCCGCTCGAGTTTTTTTATGTTAATGTCGAGGTTAAAAATTATGTACTCGTTCAACCCCTATTAGAGATGCACCGATCCACATTTCTCACTTCCGATCCGATTCCGATACTTAAAAACTGGGTATCGACCGATACCGATACTTTTCCGATCCGATACCGTTCAAGTATACGATTGCGTATAATAAAGATTTTGAACTGAGAACATTTATTTCAACATGGTGCGAGACATCCAATGAAGACTCTCTGAGCCTAACCACAAGAACCTCACAAATTTTAGCAGCTAACAGGAGGCATGTCTTCACCCCACACGTCCTTACTCATGGTTCAGTTGGAAAAACTAAAAAAACGCTAAGCATGATGGGAAAGACAACATAGCCACTCCCCTTAACCAGTAAGGCAGTGGATTTTGTTGTCTTTCCCATAATGCTTAGCAGTATTTTAGTTTTGAAAACTAAAATACTGCTAAGCATTATGGGAAAGACAACAAAATCCACTGCCTTACTGGTTAAGGGGAGTGGCTATGTTGTCTTTCCCATCATGCTTAGCGTTTTTTTAGTTTTTCCCAAAGCCATATATATAGAGAGTTCCGACACGCTTTGATCTCGCCGACAGGCGGTCAATCGTTCCAAACTACGGCTATGGAAACCTTGTGGAGCTGCGCCCTCTGGCGGCGACGGAGCGCTACTGCAGGCAGCTTCAGACTGTAACCAGAGCCATGGAACAAATCGCCCCCTCCATGACCCACGTGACTTCCGCATTCCA
The DNA here is from genome assembly GCA_038048925.1 of Garcialebias charrua. Lineage (NCBI taxonomy): Eukaryota > Metazoa > Chordata > Actinopteri > Cyprinodontiformes > Rivulidae > Garcialebias > Garcialebias charrua. Next base: position 38,286 of record JBBPBX010007101.1, on the reverse strand, counting down.
TTCTTACAATGGAACTCTATGGAAGTGTCGCAACTCTCACTTTATATGGCTCTGGTTTTTCCAACTGAACCATGAGTAAGAAGGATGTGTGTGGTGAAGACATGCCTCCTGTTCACTGTTAAAGTGTAAGTTCTTCCTGTCGTGAGGCCCAAAGTGTCGTCATTGGGTTTAACTTGCACACTGTTAAAGCAGTCACAGAATGTGATTGAACACAAATACTCTTTGGAGCTGGATCGGAAAATATCGGCAGGTTGGATCCGATACCAGATACAGGTAGTCCCCGATTTACGAGCGCTCTGATCTGCGAGGTTCCAGACTTACGAGCTGCACATTTTTGGAAAAAACGAAAAAAATACTGAGTTTTCATGTGTTTTTTCACTTCAGTTAGCAAGTTAAGCATATAAACACACGTTTCCGATCATTTTTATGCACTCAAAAGTAGTTTTTAGATGAAAATAGAGTGTTTTTAGGTGCGCTAGCGAAAACCGTTCCAATTTACGAGCGGATTTCCGGATTTACGAGCGAAATGGCGGCCGTTCCAAATTACGAGATTTCCGGTTTACGAGCGCCTCGTTGTAACGGATCTCGCTCGTAAATCGGGGACTACCTGTACTGAAACTATGCTGGTATCGGGACCAAAACAGATACTGGTATCGGATCGGTGCATCCCTAGTTTTGGTAATGGCCTTCATAACCGCAGTGAAAGGTCATGTGACCAGAGCGCCCTTTAGTGGTTTATTTAACTCTATGATGTGATCACAGGTGCAAAAAAAACAAATCCTTTATGTTGACTGACAGCAAAGAGAAACTTCTTTTTTGTCACATTAAACTACTGTCGACAGGGAGATGAGCCCATTCAATGACTGGGACATGATGGGACAATTTCAGGATGGGGATGAACCCATGGACATTTTCTATCATAAGATTTAAAGCACTTAAATATTCTTCCCCACCCCCCACCAACACAATTTAAAAACTATATTTGATATGTATTGTTGATCTTTTTCTCAAACATTTGCTTCATTACAGTTCAATAAAGATATAACCCCTTGGGCCTTAAATTATGTGGCGTAAAAATAAATGTACTTTTGTACGAAGGTTTTGCTGTAGTGGATAAACTGACATCTGCCACACAAACACAAGCATGTGATATGCCATTATTGGGCTCGTAAGTTTTCCAAATGTTGTGTTTAGGCTGTCCACACATGGGTTTTCTCACTCTGGAACCTTTTTTTTTTTTATTAATAAAATAGTGCAAGACACAGCATCCTGTGCTAAATTACAATAAACAATGGACAAATTAACAAATGTTATTTTAGTGTGGCCTAAAGAGCACAATGTTCACATTAACACTCGCTGAACAGGAATAAAACAAGCTAGTTTTTCTTCAACCCATTTAGGACACACTGATGTAGAGACCACTAAACACCTGGCTGACCGAACCATACAGACATATGTTCAGATTAGAGAAAAAATATATTAAAAAGAAGGTGTTTATAGAATGATCTTTTATTCCTTAGTTATTTGTCACTCATCTTAATACTAAAAACAAAAAGTGCTCCCTGTAGCTTTAGATGGTTTTCTTGAGAAAGCTCCAGGTCCACCCACAAACAGGGACAGAAAGTCTCTGGAGGACAGATGTTCTGATGCACCAAGCAGAGGTGGAGAGAGAAGGTCTCTGATAGGTAGAGCATTTCTTCCTCTATTGCACACACTGATTGCCTGAACACGGAAGCATCACCTCATTGTTCCTAGTGAAGAAACAGATCATCAGATTACATAATCCTCATGGTGCATCAAAAGATGTGCACTTTAGTGAGCCTGAAAAAAGAAAAAATGGATGCTGGAGATGGAAATCTGAGATGACCATGGCTTCTTTATTCTCTACTGCAAGACAACATACAAATAAATTAATTAAAAAAAAAAGATTTCTCCCAATTAAAATTGACCAGTAACCCTGGAAACGTTTGCCGTTGTATCATGAAAGTCTCAGCCTTACATCTTCATGTGACAGCATGCATAGCAAAAGAGAAATAAGACGCAACGACAGACAGCGTGTGCTGACGCAGCTGTGAATCTTTTGTGGGGACATTGCTGGCTGGTGTGGAGCAGTACGACAGGTGCCTGGGGGTTAATAAAAAAGAGAGGAAGCATCTGACTAATCTCTGTAGAGAAAGAAGGATGAAGCCTGAACACGGTGTGCCTCTTGTGAACTAAGAACTAATTTACTCTGTGTGTGTGTGGGAGTGGTGGCGCAGAGGTTACAGAAGGTGGGCCTGTGATCAGAAGATCGCCAGGTTGACTCCCAGTCCCAACAACATCAGAAGAATATGGGTGGGAAAGGTGAAGCACCCACACCTGCCTCCACCCTCATTTGCCCCACTCTGGGCCCTTGAGCAAGGCCCTTAACTCCCACCACCTGCTCCCCGGGCGCTCTAGTTAGCAGCTCTCTGCTCCCCACAGAGGAAAGTACCGTATTTTCCAGAATAAAAGTTGCACCGTTATATAGATCGCTTTGTCCAATTATTGCCAAAAAATTGGAAAATATCCATAAACGGGTCGCACCTTAATATAGATCGCACCTACGTTACGGCCGACGTAACGCGTCATCCACCGCTGACGTGACGTGTCACCGCTGAGACAACCCGGAAATGTGGACCGAGTGTTTAGCTCTGTCTGCAAATGTCTGCCACAGGAGCACACAGCAAGGCTTTTAAGAAGATTAACACGGTAAAAACAATTATTTGTTTGCTAAAAATTATAGCTGACATTATAGCACAAGGGTTCCTGAGCTTAACCGTTCCTTAATAAATTCACGAAATGGTCTAATCTGCTGGATTTAAATTGTTTCGGTTTGACGTCTTCCAAACGGTCGCATGCACTGCGAAAATAAATTATAAATAAATCAAATTTTATCTCAAATGTCTCATACAGGTCAACAGTTTGTAAATGAAACCCATATAATTACATTCTGTAAGCTGAAAGTAAATCCGCCGAGTGGTTTATGAGTTATTTAGACAAATAGTAGCAGGAAAATAACCTAAGCTAACACGACATGATTACGTCTATAAAACAACGAAATAAAACAACGAATTTTATCTCAAATGTCTCATACAGGTCAACGGTTTGTAAATGAATACCAAATAATTACACTCTGTAAGCTGAAAGAAAATCGCCGAGTGGTTTATGAGTTATTTATCTAAATAATATCCGTTTACAGTAGCTAACCGCTAATAACAATGCTAAAAAGATTGTTTTTTTATCTCAAACATCTCATAAAGCTAGTCAGTTGTAAATGTCCATACAGTGATTACATTCTGTAAGTTTGATAAAAATCTGTCCTCTGGTTCTTGACTCATGCCGGGTACACACCAATTGCGTTTTGAGCGGCCAAGGCAGCTAGTTTACATGCAAAGTCTATGTGGCCGCGCATCGAGGAGCGGCGCAGCGTGATGCGGCGCGTTTTGAGCAGTTTAAGCAGCGCGGCAGTTCTTTTTCCGCGCACGCGGCGCGTCCAGAGCAGCGGCTGCCCGAGTTCAACAAATTGAACTTTGAACTACTTTGGCTGCTCGCCGCGTAACAGCAACCAATCGGGAGACACTCTGCTATGTGATGACACAACGACGACGGGACATACATATAGTTACAGATTTAATAAATGCATTTTGGAATGTGTATATGTACATATCCATATGTATACATGCACAGAGTTGACTGAGCAAATACAGTACATGGCATAGATTTACATAGATTTTAAACCGGTCATGTTACACACATACACTTTTGAAATTTAATACTAGTTAGGCACTTTTTTTGTATTATTGGTTTATTATTCTAAGATTCGGTAGACAATGGTCACCTAAATACTGTGGCATACTGCTAACACTTGTCGGGTGATAAAACAAACCCGATTGGAAAAGGACCAAGACGCTCCTCCCACTGCGCGTCTTCAGACGCGTTCTGTGTGAACAGACATCTGTTGACAAGCAGCCAACACCGCGCGTCGGGAACGTTTTTGCTGCTGAAGACGCGTTTGGTGGGAACCCGGCTTCATCTTGCAAACAAACATAGCTAACAAACATAGCTAACAGTAGTTACCTCCAGAGCAGGAGGCCAGACAGCGACAGAGTCAGTCCGAGCAGAGGAGGCTTTTGTCAGACACATGAGCTGGAAACGGTCGGTGGACTCTCTGGAAGTGTCCCCTAGCGGACAAAAGTGGTACTGCACGATTTTCTGCCAAAATGAAAAACTGTCGTATCTGAGCCAAAAAATTGGTCTAAAAATATGGGAAAAAATCCATAAACATGTCTCACCTCTCTATAGGTCGCAGGGCATGCAAATTAGGCAAAAAACTGTGACCTATAGTCCAGAATTTACGGTAGCTAAAGTATTAAAGAGTAGCTCGGTGGTGTGTGGTTATGTCAGGAAGGACATCAGATGTAAAACAAAACCTGACAAGTCTTTGTGCGACTTAGTTCGCTGTAGAACCCCTGACGAAAGGAGCAGCCGAAAGAAGAAAATATATATAATTATATATATATTCCAGTTTATCACTTAAAGGTGCTATGTGTAAGTTTCTGTTGTGCTCCGGACTTAGAAATATTTTCAGCAGGGAAAAGCATTCTGCTCCCTCCCCCTCAGAGCCATATATGCCTCTGAGGGGGAGCCACAGTCCATGCTTCTGCTGAACTTGAGTTCTGCTCCGCCCCCTGCTGCATGTCTGCTCGGAGCCGCTTCAATATTCTGTGTTTATATGTTAATAAAACGTTCTAAAAAATAAAATAAAACCATGAAGCACTGGCCCAAAAACACAAAAACACCCTGAAATCAGCAGAGCTTCACGCAGCCACGTTGGACATGATTTAATTCGCTCGTGACTTCCTCATTTCTGTCAGTGTAGGTCTGGAATGTCTGGAATGCTCCGCCCCCACTACATGTCCTGTGGCAGACGCTGCAAAGTTCTGTGATTATATGTTAATAAAACGTTCTAAAAAATATAATAAAACCATGAAGCACTGGTCCAACTATATATATATATATATATATATGTATATATATGTATATATATATATATATATATATATATGTATATATATATATATATATATATGTATATATATATATGTATATTAGGGCTGGGCGATATGGAAAAAATCATATATCACGATATGGACTTTTTTATATCACGATAACGATATATATCACGATATATACAACACGATGTGTGTGTGTGTGTGTGTACAGCAAAAATTTGGACCAAAGTTTTTTTATTTTATTATTTTACTACAGATAGTTACATTTATAAGAATGTGAACAAAAAGAACAAGGAAATTTGGACCAAAGTAGAAACTAGATCTACCTTAATTCAAGGAGTACGATTATGGAATGACTTAATGCCAAATGACAAATGTTAAGGAAGCCAAATCATTCCTTGTATTTAAGAAACTGGTAAAAAATGAATTGCTAAAAAAAATATAAATGAATCTAATTTAATGTGTGATATATGTGAATTGAAAATTGACTGAGTTATTTACTTATTTTGTTATTATAGAAAATATTGTTTGAACTGTTATTAGATGAATAAGGAGCAGATTTAATAAGATTTATTCTTCATCTGCTACCTTTCATTTTATTATTTTTTTTCTATTATGAATACGTTAATTGTTGTATTTCATTTTATAAAATGAATAAACTAACAAACAAACAAACAAACAAACAACTCCTTTTCTACTTTGGTCCAAATTTTTCCTGCAGGTGGCGGTAAAACAACAGCTGCTAATGAAACTCACGAAGAAGAAATCCGCTCTGAAGTTTGAGTAAACAAAGCAAGAAACAGAAAAGAGAAAACGTTGCGTTTGATTGCGGTTCTGTTGTGTCTCTGGTCTGTTTTGTATTGGTTAACTGGACCCGAGTTCGGACTCGGTTGGACTCTGGGTTCGTGTCCTCTGGACCCATTTTGTCTCCGAGTTTCAGCGGAGCGAAATAATGGAAGCTATTAGGGGTGTAACGGTACGCTAAAATCACATTTCGGTTCGGTTCAACTACAAGGAGAGCTCGGTTCGGTTTATTTTCGGGTTTTTTCGGTACAAATTTAAAAAAAAAATTTTTTACAAACTAAAGACTTACAAAATGTTTATTTTGAAAATGTGCAAAAAATATGTTTGTATTGTATTGTAGTAATAAATAAAAGTGACCCATTTGGATGACCAACAACACCACCAGCCTGATCAAGAAAGGTCATCAGAGACTCTACTTCCTCAGACGGCTGAGACGAGCTGGTCTGAGCAGCCCAGTTCTCACCTCCTTCTACAGGTGTGCAGTGGAGAGCATCCTGTGCTCCAGCATCAACGTGTGGCATGGAGGCTGCACAGTTGCAGAGAGGAAAGCTCTACAGAGAGTGGTGAAGGCTGCACAGAAGTCTGTTGGAGTCAGTCTCCCCACCATCACAGACATTTACACCTCCAGATGCAGGAAAAGAGCCACCTGCATCATGAAAGACCTCACTCACCCAGCACACTCACTCTTTGCCCCACTCCCCTCAGGACGGAGGTTGAGGAGCATCAAATGTAGAACCACTAGACTGAGGAACAGCTTCTACCCTGAGGCTGTTAGACTCATGAATGAATAAATAAAAATAAAATAAAAATAAACACTGCAAAATATCACATCATGCTGATGCTGATCTGTTTTCTTGTTGCTGTGTTCATCTGTGACCATCTGCTCATACAGACTCATGTTCGTGCTGCTGTTTATAATGATGTTTTTCCACTATATTAGGGCTTAGTGTATTACTAGTTGATGTTTTTCTTAGTTAATTCTAGATGTTATTACTGTTTTTCTCTTGCATTTGTTGTTGGATGTAACTGGGACCCCGTGTACATAATCTCGTTTTCATCACATGTACCACATGCGGTGCAAATGACAATAAAGACTCTCTGACTCTGATTTTAAATAAACAGCACTCTACAATAAATAAACTATACTAACAATAATAAAAATCTTAATAAATGCAATAACAGTCAGAACCAGAACAATAAGCAGCAACAGACTGTTTACAATCTAACTAATCAAGTTTTTGTTCAAGTTTTTGTTCAGTAGCAGCAGTGTGGCTGTATTTGTCCTCTGTTGTGTACTCACAACTTCTTCTTGGTGGGACAGGTGGGACTGTGGGAACAGTTCAGAGTTCAGTTCAGTCATCACTTAGCTGCAGGTGGATTTACCTCTGTCACAGACTGGAAATAAAAAACAAAAGAGATTTAAAAAAACAAGTTAATAAGATTATGATTTTAAAAAAAAGATTATTTAGATAATAAAACAATACCTCTTGAACAATTGAATCTCTCACTCTTCATCATGGCAGGCAGGGCTTTAATCTGGTCCAGGGCTTGTTGACAACATCAGTTAGTTTTTTCATAAAGAGCTGAACTTTTTGAAGTGTTGACATGATGAATGTCTCATAGTGACGCTCAGCAACTTTAAAACCTGCGCATATAACAACGTTCAGACAGATTCAGAAATTTAAAAACTCATAGGCTACAGCTTGTGGACCGCTGTGATTACCTGATGAAGGAGTTTTAATGCAGCTCTTCGGTCACGTTCGGATGAAGTAGTTTTAATACAGCTGCTGTTCACGTTCAGATGAAGTTTTAATACAGCTCTTCATTCACGTTCGGATGAAGGAGTTTTAATGCAGCTGCTGTTCACGTTCAGATGACAGTTTCCAGTGCTTTCACGTGACGTGTTGCTGCTGCACAGAGAGCTGCGTCACGCAATCAGCTGCTGCAGAGTCTTCATGAAACAAAGTCCACACAAGCTGCGCGTGCGCTCGTCTTTTAAAAAGAAAGTTATAACGTTCAAAAACAGGAGACCGCACGAGATGCTAACGGCTAAATGCTGCGCGTGCCACGCGAAAATAGGTCCGTGCTGAAACGCGCCCAGGAAATTTTGTTCCGCGGTGCATATATTCCCCTGTTAAGAACGTTTAATGAGTGAAAAAATAACCGAAACGGTACGTAGGTGGACCGAACCGAACGTGGTGTACCGGAACGGTTCGGTAAACCCATTATAACCGTTACATGCCTAGAAGCTAACAAGGTGAGCTTCCCCCTCTTTTTGGTAAAAGTTATTCTTCTTGGGCTGCTGTTTTCTCCATGTTGAGACACCGGCTTCATGCGCCTGCGTCTCTGTTGCTCTCGAGTTTAACCACGTAAAGCATGTGTCGCAAACCCGCGCGTGCGTCAAACATAAAGCCGCGCCGTCATCTCGCAAAACCACAATATGAAGCTTATTTGCGACAGTTATTTTTTTATTCTTATTTATCACGATAGAGACGATAGAAGGAAAGTAGCACGATAGACACGTTTCTATCGTCCCCACGATATATATCGTCATATCGCACAGCCCTAGGTCCAACAACACAAAAACACCCTGAAATCAGCAGAGCTTCACGCAGCCACGTTGGACATGATTTTATTCGCTCGTGACAAATCCACTTCCTCATTCCTGTCAGTGAAGGACGAAGCGATCACTTGACTTTTGGTTAAAAAAAAATAAAATAAAAGTCAAGCTCTGGGATGAAGAAGGGATATTTAAAACATTTGTGTCACATACAAAACAGTCCTGCATCGCTTTGCAATCCTTTGAATGAGAACGTGCACGGCGCTGGGGCTGGGACAGGCGGGGGCGTGGGTTGGGGCGTGACAAACAACTCTGTTTTTATTGGCTGGTCAGTGTCCGGGTCACTCTGTGTTTTTAGTGTTTTTATAAATGCTGATAGAGAAGCAAGGGGACTATAGTTTTTTTCAGAGATTACTTTGTCTAACATCAGTTTGTCAGTAGATGGTGACAGAGTGAAGAAATATGTTAAAAATATATTGTTAGAAAAGTTACAGACTGCATTACAAAGTTACATAGTGCATCTTTAATACTGGCTCTAAGTGATCACAACAACAGAGTAATTGATAAAGGAAATTAATCTTCTTTGCAACATTCAGCCATGTGAGTGTACTGTACTGCAGTTGTGTGAATGTTTCGAAACCATCTCAACATTGAGATCTGTTTTTCTTCTGTAAATATTTCAGCATGTAACTTGTTCAGCAGTGTTTGTTGTGTTTCAACAACCCATGTATCAAAACGTTCAGCTCATGCAGGACATTCCTGCAGTGACGTTTGGTATTTGTGAACATTTGACATTCAGCGCCCTGAGATGACTTCTGTTGTGACTTGGTGCTATAAAAATTAAACTGAATTGAAAATTGAAATATTTAGCTTTTTCTGCCATGTTTACCTCATTGAAAATGAATGGAGCTCTTCACATCCTTCAAACCCTTTGAGCTGTTCAAAACCTTTTACTGCATGCTATTTTTACATGAATGCTACAAGCACCCTGCAGATGTTGGATGTTGTCTATCATGGTGCACTAAGATTCATAACTGGCTGTGATTATTGTACCCACCACTGCACCCTGTATTCACTGGTTAACTGGACATCATTAACTTCACACAGACTCTTCCACTGGTACATTTTCATCTTTAAATCACTTCTTGGTCTGCTGCCCTCATACATCTCCTCCTACATGTCTCTGAGTGAGTGCAGCTACAGCGTGCGCTCTCAGGACATGATTACCTGCAGTGTTCCCCCTCAGTCAGTGAGGACTGAACTAGGTAAAAGGGCCTTCTCCTACTCTGCTCCTGTTTCCTGGAATATCTTGTAAAATGATCTATAGCTCTTGACCTTAAGTTCATGGCAAGAACCAATGCAGACATGTTCCTGTTTTCAGTTTTCTGCACCGCCTTATAATCTAGCAGATAGATTATGTAAGAAAAGAAATAAAAACAGCTAGATTCTAGCAGTTTTATTTCATTTTTTACATCATTTCTTCTATTTACTTTTCATTTTATACAATTGTCTACTGTTGTCTGTACCTCATCTGTGTTCTTTGTTAAAAACAGGTCTCTTGTAAATGAGTCTTTGTGACTCAAGAGACTAACCTGTATAAATAAAAGTTAAATGAAAATTTCAGCTGTTCTGCTTCAGCTATTTTCAACTTCTTACTGCTAATTGCATTCATTTCCTTTATTTAACCAGATTTAAAACCCATTGAAAACAAAATCTCATTTGTAAGAGGGACCTGGGCATTTCAGCTACCGGTACTTTTCTGCTCCTTTCAGCTTCTTTCTACTAATTTCAGTTTTATGTTCTTCTTACAGCTTTTTATGCTAAAATAAACGTTTTTTCCTCACTTTTTTTTTTAGCTAATTCTTGCCTCTGATATGTGTCTCATCAATGTATGAATGTGATAAAACTCTAATTATTCTGTTTAGAATGATTTGTTCAATTAGCTTTGTAGAGATCTAGTAGAGTGCTGTATGAATGAGTAAATGAGACAGATTGTAGTGTAAAGAGCTTTGAGTATCTCAATAAGAATGAAAGTTGCTATATAATTACAGTCCATTTACCATTTACTAAGCACTAAAAGTAAAAAAAATTGTCAAAACAACAGCAGCACGAACATGAGTCTGTGTGAGCAGATGAGGATTAATGAACACAGCAACGTGAAATAATCAGCAGCATGAGATCAGCATCATGGATGGTCAGCAGCACATATCAACAACCAAGTGGCACTATAGCAATTTTCACATTCAGATTTTTGTTGTTGTTGTTGTTGTCATTTTGTAATTTGGCCGTTATCTGCCTATTTCAGCTGTTTTTCTGCTGCTTTCCTCTTATTTTCCTGCTTTCAGCAAATGTTAGCTGTTCAACTTCAACTCAGATTACCACTTCAGTCCTGAAACCTTTTCAGCAGCTGTAAAGATTGATTGAATGAATGGATCAGCTGTAAGCGTCAACAGTGTTTTAGCAGGAAATGCAGAATCTCCAGTTTTGTGTCATCTTCTAAAAAAGGTTCAACTCCACCTCTTTGAGCTCTGGAGCATCTTGTGGCGTTTCAATATGTCAGAACAAGTAAAGATGACAGCAGGAGAGAGACAAGCAGCATTTATTTGACTACGGTATGCTGGTTTGTTAGTTATTAAGACTTGCGTAGATCCAAACTATATTACGGTACACAAGGTTTGCTCATCCGTGGTGTCCACAGCACTCAACACAACTAATCTGTTCAGCCATCTAAGATTCAAACCCAGATTGACAATATTACTGTGACGGATCAGGAGGCCGCTGCAGCTGACATCCATCAGTCTGTGACGGTGCGAGACATACAGGGGGCCCATCACAGACATTCAAAAGTTACAACATGTAACTTTAAGCACAGAAAAACATGTAAACAACGTGGCCAACTTGGGAAAACCACTTTTCAGTAATCAAACAAAATTAAGTCAGGTCCTCTGGATGGATTCTTCTTGTTCAAACGTTTCGTCTTTTATCCAAAAGACTTCCTAAGTCCAGAGAACCTGACTTGGTTAGATTTTTCTACCTGGATTACCGAGCAGCAGCATCAGGAAACTTTGCAGCAAGTTTCAGCAGCAAATGTGTGAAACCCAGTCAGATGAACATTTATCGCTTCGATAAAGCTGTCTGTGTGAAAACATAAAAGCAGAAATGAGAAGTCTGTTTTATTAAAGATGATGTGTGTGCTGAAGAAGCTACAGCTGCTGTCCAGCACAACTTCAGGTACAAACTACAGTAAGAGTTTTTATAGACAGAAACAAGAAACGTCACCTGCTCCATAATATCCATCCATTATCTTTTACCCAATCGAAGATTGGAAATCTTCAATTTTCCAATCTTCCACTTTGGGTCACAGGGGTTGCCGGTGCCCCTGCCCAGCGGTCACTGTGTGGGAGGGCGGGGTACACCATGATGGGTCACAAGTCCATCACAGGGACACACAGAGACAAATGAGACAAACAACCATTCACTCTCTCTCTCACACCTAGGGACAACTTAGAGTTACCAATCAGTCTAACATGCATGTTTTTGGTCTGTGGGAGGAAACCGGAGTGCCCGGAGAAAACCCATGCATACACGGAGAGAACATGCAAACTCCACCCAGAAAGGCCCCTGAACCGGGATTTGAACCAAGGACCTGCTCGCTGAGAGGCAGCAGCTCTACCAGTTGCTCCATCGTGCTGCTCCCTCCATAATGTCATAGTGACAAGATCAAATGGACCCACTTCTAATGCAGATTCAAAAAACGTTCAATACAAAAATGATGATTAAAGTTTTAAAACAGCTTACGATAATTGTTAAATTTCCACGACAGACTGTGCGTGAAAGAGCACAGAGACTGACGTTTATTTTCAGCTGATGATGGAGGAGGTGGAGGAGGAAGACATGTTTCTGTTGTGAAATAAGAATAGCAATGGACTTCAGTCATAAAGAGATCGCCACAGTTTCCGTCAGATGGTGCGGGAACCTGTCCCTATGCTGCCTGGTCAAGGCACACCGGCCCAGGACAGCACGCTGCATCCTCAGGGTACAAAAAATATCTCCTTACACGAGTTCTTCGACAACCTTTATAAGTTTTACAGGAACAGTGGTAAAGATGGCTGTAATTACTAACGGCCTCGGCCAGCTGCTCCTCAGCCGAGAAGATGACATGAGTGTAATTCAGCTGCTTCTCCAAACAAACACACACACAAAGTTCTGACCAGTCACTCGATACCTGACACATACCCATGCAAGAAAGCAGCTTCACCAGTGGAGCTGTGCACACAACCACTTCTCTGAGACAGCGGAAAAACAAAAACACATCTTCATTGCACAACCATGTCAGTGAGAAATAATTTCAGTGCTTCTGATCAGTTATAAATTAGCCTTAAGGAATAGGCATGGTCACCAGTTTCAAGGTACTGTATATCACAATGTTAAAAAGTTATGGAGTCAGAACCATTACATTTTACAGTCATAACGTTCCTATGGTTTGAACACCTCAAAACAAAACTGAAACAGGGTGTTCTTTAGGTTTTTGGTTTTTGTTTCCCACTCTGTTCCCAGACTTGTTGCTCTGACATTCAACTGTGAATGGTGGCCAATCTAAATCTTTACGCTTGTTAAAAAAAAAATACAGTAGTGCCTCACTACTTCGCAGTTCGACTTATGGTATAAAGCAGGGGTCACCAACGTGGTGCCCGCGGGCACCTGGGTGCCCCCAAGGACTATTTGAGGTGCCCTCGGAAAGTATGTCTTGGTTTTTATTTGTACTATTATTTCATTGGCATTTTACTGCCAATTTTATCATATTTTTATTTGTTTATTAAACTCCATTTTATTTCTTTTATCATATATATTATGTTGTAATGATTGTGAAGCACTTTGGACAGCTGAGATTGTTGTAAATGTGCTTTATAAAAAAACTTCGACTTCAACTATCAAAGACTCGCTCCATCGCGGTTTGTAGACGTCCAAAATATTACACTTTTTTTTTTTACACACGATTGTGGACTGTACAGTAATAACACTGTACAGAACTCATGTGAATGTGAAAAAGTTAATGACAAAAAAATTCAGACAGGCGCCGCCATTGCGTAATTTTCTTTCATTCAGCCTCCATTACAGGTAATCGCCACTCAGACGGACTACATGTCCCTCAAATCAACGCTGTGCTGTACTGTAGTGCCTCTGGGCGCTGTTTTCTGCTGAACAGTATTTTTGCAAAGCGAAGTCATGACTGCTGAACCAGACTTTCAAAAGTAAAATTTAATTCATGTCACATCTTATCTTATAGAAAATATGTTACGTTTTCTAAAAGTTTCTGGCGGCGAACCAAAATGCCATAAATGCTTTTAAACTGAAATGCTTAGTAACCCGGGCGCTGATTGGCCGGTACAGTAGCAGACAGTCGCTAACACACTAATAACAGGAGGTTTGTCTACCTCCGCTCTTTTTCAACTGGACAGCTCCCAAATGTTTGTGTTAAAGTTTCTGGCGGCGAACCAAAATTCCAGTGGAAGATGCTGACAATTAAAGAGAAAGTGGAACTTCTGGACAAACTTTAAAATGGCCGTACCTACGCAGATGTTGCCGGTCGCCTATGGCACAATTGTTAAGATGGAAGCTGCATTGGTCGTGTGGATTAATGATCGCAGAAAGAAAGAACTATTTGGATAAAAAAGATTTAGATTAAAAAGTGTTTCTCTGTTTCTCTGCACGGAGAGCTGCGTCTGCTGACATAGCAGGAACAGATGAGTTTGTTAAAGGTTGGCTGACATGATTTTTGAACTTTTCATAAATTGGCACAACATACAGTATATATATTTTATAATTTCAACTACCGGTATGTTCGTTGTTGCAAAGTAAACAAAATGATAATTTAATGAAAATTCGTTTAAAAAGTTAGTTTAAAATTTGCGCTGTGTTTCTTCACGGGACATCCGGGTACTTCCGCTTGCTAGTTTTGTGACATCAGCGCAGAAATTTTCAGTCTGCGGCTGCACAGATTCAGTGGGGAATGTAGATTCATTTTTTGCACATTCACATATTTTTTTTGTATAACTTGAAAACTGCCGTTACGTTGGGTCACATTTGGGTGCTCTAATATCATCAGTGAACAAGTGAGCCTTTTCACTTTCCCAAAAGATTAAATACTTCGTCAAGTATGGAATAAATACTTACGATTAAGAAGGGGAAATTAATACATTTGTGTCACATATAAAACAGTCCTGCATCGCTTTGCATCGCTTTGAATGAGAACATGCGACTGCTCGCTGGCTGCGCTGGGACAGGTGGGGGCGTGGGTTAGGGGCCAAAAACTCCGCCCCTTCTGTTCTCTGATTGGTCCGGTCAAAAATCTACCAGAGAAATCGTTGTCTATGAGAGAAGTCCCAGACTGTGCAGTGAAGGGAAATGAGAATTGAGCAGAGCTGTGCAGGAAGGCGAGGGCCAGGCTAGTAAATTGCACAAATCCACACTAATATTGCAAAACAACGTTATTTACTAAAGGATGCACAGCAAACAAGCAGCATTAAAAAACCAAGCAAAATACATTAATCACTGATTATGCAGCATATTGTGCAGGATTTAATCAGCATGACCCAACTACAGTGTACAGTTTTAGTGATTACTAACACAGAAAAGCTACATCATATGTAATAGCTAAACAAAAATCTACAAAAGCATTTAAGTTGCCAAATTAAACTTTATGAGAAACTAAACCTTGTTTCACCATCGATCCCGTTTCAGTGAAATGCAGTTTGGGCTTTGTATTTATTTATTTTGTATTTATTTATTTATTCATTTCATAAAAAAAGAAAACACAACAAACACGTTTCTTATATAAAAAAGAAAATATAAAATGAAAAGCGACAGAAGAAGAAAATATCTTATTATGTCTGCCCCTTTTTAAAATAAAAAATCATTTCAAACAATAATTATATTTAAGTAATAATGAAAAAAATGAATAACACATCTCAAGGCACCGACTCACTTTAACAAGTGAAATCCTTCATCGAATCGACCCTAACTTTTATTATGTTTCCACTGTTTAAAAGTTAAAAATAATAATTTATTTGAAATATTTCCCAAAGTTTGGGCATTTATCTTTACTTTCAATTTCACATTTGACGGGATACAACTTGAGCGTTTAATAGACTGAAGTTTTTTTTTTTTTTACTTTAATTTATAAATAGAAGCGCGACCGCTCTGCCAACAGGAGTCACGTGACTTGAAGCTATGTGGCTCCTAGTTAGCAGCGCCGCTGAAATGATATGGCGGATGTGATAATGAACCCTCCGGCCAGGCTAACCGAGCTAGCATCAGCTAGCGGCTAACAGCGCCGAGTTCATGCTAATGTGAGCGCTTCACTGGAAACTAGTGGGATTTATCAGTTGCCGCGTTTAGTTGCGACTAAGTAAATTAAATAAATCACAATAAAATCCACTTTGAGGCACTACTTTGGTTTCTTTTTAAACTTTCAGAACCAGTCCCCCAGCCCGTTGAGGCAACTACTGTATCTGGATGTATTGATTTGTTGTTAAAGTTGAATAACATAGTTCTCAGAGCTTCTTTTTGTACAAGCAATACTTAAAGTAGTTGTTAAATTAAGTCGTAAAGTACTCGTGCGTTTAATTGGTCACATTACCATTTAAAGATTGTGACGTTCTAAGAAACTAAACTTGACGCACGCGAAGCACCGAGCTAGCTCCGGCTAGCGGCTAACCTCAGACAGCTAGCATTAGCTGCTAGCATTAGCTGCTAGCCACGTTCGTGTCGGAGACGAACAATCACTTTGTGTGTGCGCGAGCGTGTTCATGCGAGGGGAGGTGGGGAGGGGGTCACAAACATATATAAACCGTTTCTTACCTCCCACTCGGTACATGTTGGCCGCCATCCTCCCGTAACCTTTCACTAAACCTCTCCCGGGGTTACTCCCGCTCCGGTGAAAGATGATCGACGGTGATCAGTTTGATTCCTTCATTGATCTTGGACACCCCCGCCGCGAGACAAAGCCGGTGTTCGGCTTCGCGCACGAGCCGAGCTGCTGTGTGGCGGGTAAAAAGTTAAAAGTTTCCGTCGGTAATAGCCTGGAGCTCGTGCTCTAAAATACATGTAGTCCTTGTTTTCCAGCCCCTCCGACGACCTTCTTCTCCTCTTCCTCACTCACTCATTCACACACAGCTAGCCTGGCTCTTACTCCACTCTTCCTCCCATCCTCCGCTCCGAGCCTCATCCTCCTCTTCTTCACCTCCGCTTGGTTCAGCGCGCGCACATACACACTGGCTGGTCCCCTTCGGGTGAGCCGATCGTCATCTTCGGCAATTGTCGGCAATCTCCGGTGAACGTCTCAGACCAGCTAGAAACCTGAACTTTAATCTTTATTTCACACTTTTTTTTGTCTTTTTTTAGTTTGAAAACTTGTTTCAGTTTTACTGTAAGTGTCTTAGTTTCAACTTAAAATGTTTTACTGATTTTAAAAAATCAACTTTCAAGTGTTGACAGTGGTGGAGCTAGACTTTTATTGCTGGGGGGGCCGAGGGGGGGCCAAGGCTGTCGGTAAGGGGTCCACTGGTAAAAATGGACTTGTCCCAACTTTTTTGGGATTTGTTGATGCTATGAAAATTTGAAACAACATATTTTCCCCTTAAAATGATACATTCTCTCAGTTTAAACTTTTGATCTGTGATTTGTGTTCTATTCTGAATAGAATGTTAGATGTTGGCACCTCCACATCATTGCATTCAGTTTTTATTCACAATTTGTTTAATGTCCCAACTTTTTTGGAATCCGGTTTGTACTATAGCCTATATAAATAAAGACTGATGAAATGAGATTTGCAAATGTAATTTGCAGTTTATTATTAATGCATGCCACACAAAGCATAAGTGGACATTAACTTCTAAATGACACCATTGTGACAAGACAATACATACAATGAGAATTCAGTGTCACACAGTTTACAATTACAATATCTAAAAAAAGGTTATATATTATGGAAACTTTTATTTCGTAGAAGCTACATGTGCATTTTATTTTCAAATCTACAACTGAAGCAAACTCTGAAATGCTCTGTGTCACTGCATGAGATTTTGTTGATTTTCATTTCAAATTGATAAGTTTTTTTAGAATGATGTAAAGAATTTCTTTACATCTAGACCAGGGGTCTGCAACCTGTGGCTCTGGAGCCACATGCGGCTCTTTGGTCCCTCTGCAGCGGCTCTTTCAAGCTCTCACCAAAACAGACATAAAACTGAATTTTATTAGTTGTTATAACAACTAAAAGGGCTAATTTTAGCAGTTTTCCTGTAATTTATTTAGCTAATATATGATTACTGGAAACATTACATGGGGTAAAACATACTCACTTTCACTTTTTGCTTCATTGCTTCAAAGTAGGCTGCATAATTTTTCTACAATAAAAAAATCACATAAGAATGCATAGTTTATTGTTTTAGTTTTTAGAAACTGGGCAAAAACTATATATTTTTTCCTTCTTTACATGAATTTCGACTTTTATTTTGTCTTAGAATGTAAAAATACCAATAAATGTTAAAAGTCATTACCTGTAGATATTTTTAGTTTTACAAAGTATAAAATCACCCCAAAATGCGCCCTCCAACAAACTTTAAGTGGTCCGTGGGCCATCAGTTGAGAATCCCAGTTGTAGCAGGTATTGTGGCTCCAGACATGTTTAATTTAGTGAACAAAAGGGCAGAAATGGCTCTTTTGATCATAAAGGCTGCAGACCCCTGATCTAGACACTTATTTACAAAATTCTGTATACCTAAGATCCATACATCATTCTTCTGATGACTTAACATTCATGCACTTGTTTCTGACAATCTAAAATAATTAGCCAGTGTGCAATTTGTCCCTTTCTTGTTTGACAAATTAAGTGTTAATTTGTAAGATGATACTGTGGAAGAAAGTTTGGGGGACTAAATATTTTTAAGTTTAGAAATCAAGTATTTTTCTAAACAGCTTTCATTTACACAATGAGGTAAAAAAAAATTCTGTGGGGGCGGGGGGCAATCAAATGGCTAGGGGGGGCACTGGCACCCCCGGCCCCTCCTCTAGCTACGCCACTGAGTGTTGATGCTGATTCAAAGCAAATACAGCATGTGTTGTGACAGTTTCTTTCTTTAGAAAAAAAGTAACTTTATGTCAATTTAGAGCTTTAATGTCTTAATACTGTATAATGATGTATATTCTAAATAAGGTCAGGCTTGTAATGATATGATTAATAAAACTAATATAGCAAACATGTGTCTCAGTTTTGACAGGGCATATTTATCTCTCCCTGTCAAAAGGCATGATGTTTTTGCCTGTTGGTCTGTTAGCAAAATATCATGAACCACTGGACAAATTTTATGGAAATTTACAGAAAGTAATCACTGGCTTAACCATTACAATTGATTAATCTTTGGAGTCAACCCACATCGAGATGGCTGTCACAACCAACAGACTTTAACAAACCACAGAAATGGCTTTAATGCAGTCAGTTTGAGTGAGATTGACAAAACATTTGGTGTGGTAGTAGCTGAGACTGATCTCCAACACATAATCTGAACATTAACAGACTGTCCAAGGTCTTTGTTTAAAAGTTAAACATTCTCTTTTTGGGGTCAACTTTGTTAGCAAAAGATCTCATGAACCCCTTGATGAATTGTAATGAAACTCTCACAAAGTAATCAATGGCTGTGCATCTACAACTGATTAATCTTTAGAGACAACTTGATATAAACTGGCTGTCATAGACAGCGGTCAGCACTCACATGATCTTTACAGATATGAGCTAGTTTGGTGTGGTAGTAGCTGAGAGTAATACTCGGAGTGATATCTTGACATCAGAGTGATATCTTGTGATAAGCGCTTTGGGCCCCCTCATAGGGGGCTGGAAAGCGCTATATAAATAAGCTCCATTTACCATATTGTTTGAGATATCACATAAAGTGTTACATGTAGAACTCTATGATGATTTTAGTCCACCAAACTTTTCCAACATTTATTCACAGCTATTCTTTTTTTCCCATCAGAAATGTGACACCACAGACTGTTTTGTATGCTCCAGCATCTGGTAAATGACCTGCATTATATTCAAATTATTATCCTCAAACCAAACAGAACTGCTTTTGTCTTTTGCTTAGTCATGTAATCACTTTGAATCCAGCAGTTTAAAATACACAGATTTGATTGCAGATCATTTTTACTTTCTGATATTTTATAAAGAATTAGAAAATAACACTTTTGTTGTTCCCACTGATTTTTTCATGTTTCAGGTTGAACTTCATGGTTTTGTAGAACATGTCCAACACCACTGCCTCCTAGTGGACGGACTTACACATCACACCTGCTGGTCATATCACCAATGGGACACCCAGTAGGGGTCTGGGGTTAAAGGAGTAGGATGTACGAACCGGATTCCAAAAAACTTGGGACACTAAACTACGGTAATTGTGAATAAAAACTGAATGCAATGATGTGGAAGTGCCAACATCTAATATTTTATTCAGAATAGAACACTAATCACAGATCAAAAGTTTAAACTGAGAGAATGTATCATTTTAAGAGAAAATATGTTGTTTCAAAATTTCACAGTGTCAACAAATCTCAAAAAAGTTGGGACAAGTCCATTTTTACCACTGTGGCATCCCCCCTTCTTCTTACAACACTCAACAGACGTCTGGGGACAGAGGAGACCAGTTTCTCAAGTTTAGAAATAGGAATGCTCTACATTCATGTCTAATACAGGCCTCTAACTGTTCAATCGTCTTGGGCCTTCTTTGTCGCACCTTCCTCTTTATGATGCACCAAATGTTCTCTATAGGTGAAAGATCTGGACTGCAGGCTGGACATTTCAGTACCGGATCCTTCTCCTACGTAGCCATGATGTTGTGATTGCTGCAGAATGTGGTCTGGCATTATCTTGTTGAAAAATGCAGGGTCTTCCCTGAAAGAGATGACGTCTAGATGGAGCATATGTTGTTCTAGAACCTGAACATAGTTCTCTGCATTAAAGAGGAACTAAACACAGGTTGAGATGGTAACTATTTCTCCTAAGCAGATCCAAAATCTCCCTGAAAATGGGCGTGTCGAGAGACAAGGAGGGTGGAGGTAGAGTTGTGCTTTTGTTCACGCCTCCACCAGCAACAACCTAAAACAAATCAAACCTCTAGCCAACAACATACACCAAGCAACAACAAAGGATAAACATGTAGATGTATTTATCTATTCCACCCATTCCACCCAAAACCATACCTGTCAAGTTTTGGATTTAAAAATAAGGGAAATTTTCTGCCGGGTACTCCGAGCCATCCCACTACCCAACCAAAGTCCAGGACCCCTTACATTTTGAGACAGGTTTACAAGAAATCTACAATAACTACCTATCAGCCACTTACAAACCAGTTATGTTTGTGTGTCTATCTAACATTCAAACCTATTTTGTGAAAAGGATTAGTTGCTATAATTTAAAGGGAATGGAAATGTTTGTTAAACCTAAGTTTAGAACCAGTTTAAAGGGTAGGTCTACTACAATAAGAGGAATTGATCTTTGGAATGGACTAGAGGACAATGTAAAAATGTGAAGTCCATAAACTATTTTATTGAAGAGTTACATTTAAGTTGATTCTAATATAACAAATTATATTAGATATTTTGATGTGACTGTATATCTCTGATGAGACTGTATTATTTTGTATTACAAATAAGTATATTTATGTTTGAATTGATAGTTTGAATTGATTGTTTGATAAGGAGCAGATATGAAAAGAAATGTTTTCTTCTTCTGCTTCCTTTCATTTTATGTTATGTTTAATTTTTCTTTTTTTTAAATTGTCATTGTTTTTAATATGAAATGAATAAAATTATACAATACAATCTGATAGGCCTACCTTTGTGCTTGACGGATTTTTCATGCAGTCGGACACTGCGGTAAAGTTAGTTTTACATTGGAAGTTGGATATTCGAGCTCCGTGGCTTCAGGGGTGCGTTGCTCTCGTCAGTCCGCTTCATGGAGTCTGATTTCGGCAGTCTGACGGACATCGTTCCTTCCCCCATGAGACACTGAAGTCGCAGTTACAAATCTTACAAAACGCGTAATTGTGCCCCCCACCCTACTCTTCTTTTAGGAAAAGTAAATTTGCTCTCCCATTTTTCACACGAAGTCTTAACTTTTTTGGCAGGGACGCATTTTCTCTCGTTTCATTCATCCATCTCTGGTGTTTTTCCGGGTTCCGCTGCCAGCACAAACATCGCGAGAACTGCCACCGAGGCTACTGCAGGTGGCAGTTCTCGCGAGGCTAGTGACATAATTCAGAGGCACTGGAATTATTACAGTATTTTTAATAATATTATAATACGGGAAATTTCCGGGAAAATAATAATTCGGGATGACGACGGGAAAGAGGGGTAAAATACGGTAGTTTCCCGGCCAAAACGGGAGACTTGACAGGTATGTAAACCAAAGGCTTAAAAAAATGGGGGGAAAAAAGGAAAACAAAACCGCTTGTCAGGAGTGAAATGTGGCACTTCCATATAAGGTATGAATGCTGCAGGACCTTCTCATTTCTGCAGGGGATTGGCTCTGCTTGAACCACTTCCGTGACGTCAGAGTGAGAAAACACGTCACAGTGAGAATCCTGGACCAATAAGAAAATTAAGGTGCAATTCCTCTGTTCAACCCATAGGGGTCACCGTAAACACGTTTTTAGACCGGGGTTTAGTTCCTCTTTAATGGTGCCTTTCCAGACATGCAAGCTGCCCATGCCACAAGCGCTCATGCAACCCCATACCATCAGTGATGCAGGCTTCTGAACGGAGCGTTGATAACAACTTGGGCTATCCTTGTCCTCTCTGGTCCGGATGACATGGCGTCCCAGTGTTCCATAAAGAACTTCAAATTGTGACTCATCTGACCACAGAACAGTCTTCCATTTTGCCACACTCCATTTTAAATGACCCCTGGCCCAGTGCAAACGTCTGAGCTTGTGGAGCTTGCTTAGAAATGGCTTCCTCTTTGCACTGTAGAGTTTCAGCTGGCAACGGCGGATGGCACGGTGGATTGTGTTCACTGACAATGCTTTCTGGAAGTATTCCTGAGCCCATTCTGTTATTTCCTTGACAGTGGCATTCCTGTTTGAGGTGCAGTGACGTTTAAGGGCCCGGAGATCACGAGCATCCAGTAGAGTTTTACGGCCTTGACCCTTACGCACAGCGATTGTTCCAGATTCTCTGAATCTTTTGATGATGTTATGCACGGTTGATGATGATAACTTAAAAGTCTTTGCTATTTTACGCTGGGTAACACCATTCTGGTATTGCTGCACTATCTTTCTGCGCAACAATGGTGGAATTGGTGATCCTCTTACCATCTTGGCTTCTGAGAGACACTGACACTCTGAGAAGCTCTTTTTATACCAATCATGTTGTCAATTGACCTAATTAGTGTTAATTGGTCTTCCAGCTGTTCGTTATATGCTCAATTTCCTTTTTCCAGCCACTTATTGCTACTTGTCCCAACTTTTTTGGGATTTGTTGACACTGTGAAATTTTGAATCAACATATTTTTCCTTTAAAATGTTACATTTACTCAGATTAAACTTTTGATCTGTCATCTATGTTCTATTACGAATAAAATATTGACATTTGCCATCTCCACATCATTGCATTCAGTTTTTATTCACAATTTGTTTAGTGTCCCAACTTTTTTGGAATCTGGTTTGTAAGATGTAATAAGTGTACATACAGTACTATGTCACTGTATGTAGATCACTCTCCAATTTATATTCAGTCTCAATCTTTGATGTGACGTGGATTGGCCCTCTTTACCTCTCACCACCTTCCCATGGTCACAGACAACTTCTCCTTGTTGAAAATCCCGTGTGGTTATAACATCCCGGTTTTTTCCCTCAGTGTCCTTCACAAGCAGTCTCCTCCATTTTTGCGACTTGGACTTTTTTATCCTGTATAAAAATCATTCAACCTTTATTTAGGCAGGTAATCTCATTGAGCCTCGAGGACTCATTTACAAGAGAGACCAGTCTACAAACTAAAGAATGATGACAACAGCAACAGTAGATTTTCCTTGGACAATCAACAATAGACAATCATAAGAGAGAAATACAGATTTTTTTTTTAAATTTTTTATTTTTTTTATCAAGTTAAAAAAAGATATCAAAGTTTAAAAAAAACTGACGGATTATAAAACAGATGTAGAAAATCAAAAACGGCAAAATGTTTACATTGGTCTTTGCCAGTATTCCATCAGATTCTTAAAGCCATTTGGAGAGGTCAAGGTCGAAGTTGAAATGGTTGCAGCCTCCACTTTTCTGGATGGCTTCCATTTCATGAGGATTGAAGAAGCATTAGGTATGTTGTTTTTCCAACCCCTTGATTTAATCCATGCCTTAACACGACTTTCACTGGGCAGGTGTCGACTAAAGTGTTCTATGATGGAAGAAAATATTACGGTCATTGATATAAACAGTATACAGTGAACTACTGTATTTTCTGCCGCACACATTGCTCCGTCCTATAAGTCACATCAGTCCAAATATGTCTAATAAAGTGGAAAAGTCCATAAATACATTGCTTCACCGTACAAGTTGCATCTATTATGCATCACGGCTGACGCGTCACGTTTGTTACACATCACCGCTGACAACCCAGAAATGTGGGCCAGTGTTGTGCCAAAAATTGATTGGCTGCCAAATGGCAGCCGCGGGAGCGTGCACGGGAGGACTTTAACAATAATTTTTTGCCATTGTATGGGAACATACAATGACGACAACACATACACATTATTATTATTATTTTAAATTATTATTATTATCCATCCATCCATTTTCTTCCGCTTATCCGGGGTCGGGTCGCGGGGGTAGCAGCCTAAGTAGGGAGGCCCAGACTTCCCTCTCCCCAGCCACTTGGAGCAGCTCCTCTGGGGGAATCCCAAGGCGTTCCCAGGCCAGCCGAGAAACATAGTCCCTCCAGCGTGTCCTGGGTCTTCCTCTGGGTCTCCTCCCGGTGGGACATGCCCGGAACACCTCACCAGGGAGGCGTCCAGGAGGCATCCTAACCAGATGCCCGAGCCACCTCAACTGGCTCCTCTCGATGTGGAGAAGCAGCGGCTCTACTCCGAGTCCCTCCCGGATGACTGAGCTTCTCACCCTATCTCTAAGGGAGAGTCCAGACACCCTGCGGAGAAAACTCATTTCAGCCGCTTGTATCCGAGATCTTGTTCTTTCGGTCATAACCCAAAGCTCATGACCATAGATGAGGGTGGGAACGTAGATCGATCGGTAAATTGAGAGCTTTGCCTTTTGACTCAGCTCTCTCTTCACCACGACAGACCGGTACAGCGCCCGCTTCACTGCGGATGCTGCACCTATCCGCCTATCGATCTCACGCTCCAGTTTTCCCTCATTCGTGAACAAGACCCCGAGATACTTAAACTCCTCCACTTGGGGCAGGACCTCCTCCCCGACCCGGAGAGGGCATGCTACCCTTTTCCGGCTCAAGACCATGGCCTCGGATTTGGAGGAACTGATCCTCATCCCGGCCGCATCACACTCAGCTGCAAACCGCTCCAGCGAAAGCTGTAGATCACGATCTGATGAAGCCAATAGGACCACATCATCTGCAAAAAACAGAGAAGCGATTCTAAGGCCACCAAAACGGATCCTCTCAACACCTTGGCTGCGCCTAGAAATTCTGTCCATAAAAGTTATGAACAGAATCGGTGACAAAGGGCAACCTTGGCGGAGTCCAACTCTCACCGGAAACGAGCCTGACTTACTGCCGGCAATGTGGACCAAGCTCTGACACCGGTCGTACAGGGACCTAACAGCCCATATCAATGGGCCTGGTACCCCATACTCCCGGAGTACCCCCCACAGAACCCCCCGAGGGACGCGGTCGAATGCCTTCTCCAAGTCCACAAAGCACATGTAAACTGGTTGGGCAAACTCCCACGCACCCTCCAGGACCCTGCTGAGGGTGTAGAGCTGGTCCAGTGTTCCACGACCAGCACGAAAACCACACTGCTCCTCCTGAATCCGAGGTTCGACTATCCGACGGACCCTCCTCTCCAGAACCCCTGAATAGACCTTACCAGGGAGGCTTAAGAGTGTGATCCCCCTATACAGGTGACCCCCTACCTACGACTCCATCGACCTACGGCGGCCCGGACCTACGAACGTATCATATTTAATAAAAATATGAAATTACTGTATTAAAATTTTTTTTTTTTTTTGTGTTTAAATGTTCTTAATTTCATGTGTACATCACTTTGTTGCAGCTGTGGTTGTTTTAAAGGCTTTATAAATAATAATTATGATAAAAATGATCATTTCTGATCATTTTTGTCATGATTGCGCAATCTTGGGCAGCAAGAAGTAGGTCTTCAGTTTACACGGTCACAAATTAATGTAGAACACCGGACGCCATTTTAGGTTCAGTCACGGGGGTCTCCGGTCACAAATTAATGTAGAACACCGGACGCCATTTTAGGTTAGCTGCCGGGAGCCGGCCTTTGAAGACTGGTGACCAGGATCGCATCATATGGATTAATTACTAGCTGGAATCGCTCTGTGAGCTCTATGGACGTCTCAGGCTGGAGCAGCAGCTGCAGATTGATCGCCGATCGCGCCGCACCGCCGCTCCAACACCAGCTCATGGCCTGGCTAGCAGAAGCTAACACAGGCCTTGAGCAGCTGCCGTGGTTAGCTCGCCGGCCGCCGCGCTGGTCGGCCCGACAACAATCAACGCATGGCAACCTAAGATGTCGGCTTTGACCATCTCAAAGTAAGAAATTATATTTTTATTTATTCTGTAAATGTGAATAGCAATGTTTAACATTACAGTACACTACTGTACATGCTTAAATGTGTGCGCGGCGCTCGTTAGCGGTATTTCCGCGGCCTACGAACGGAATAAGGACCTACGAACGGGACGCTATTTTCACCCCCTAGCTACGGCAGAATCGAGCTGCGAACAGTTCTTATGTCCCAAACTCGTACGTAAGTAGGGGGTTTGCTGTAGTTGGAACACACCCTACGGTCCCCCTTTTTGAATAGGGGAACCACCACCCCAGTCTGCCAATCCAAGGGAACTGCCCCCGATGTCCACGCGATATTGCAGAGTCGCGTAAGCCAACACAACCCTACAACATCCAGAGCCCTAAGGAACTCCAGGCGAATCTCATCCACCCCCGGAGCCTTGCCACCGCAGAGCTTTTTAACCACCTCGGCGACCTCAGCACCAGAGATCGGAGAACCTGACCCAAAGTCCCCAGGCTCCGCTTCCTCAGTGGAAGACGTGCCAGTAGGATTGAGGAGGTCTTCGAAGTATTCCGCCCACCGACTCACAACATCCCGAGTTGAGGTCAACAGCACGCCATCCCCACCATAAATGGTGTTGGTCGCGTACCGCTTTCCCCCCCTGAGACGCCGGATGGTGGACCAGAATCGCCTCGAAGCCATACGGAAGTCATTCTCCATGGCCTCTCCGAACTCCTCCCACGCCCGAGTTTTTGCCTCAGCAACCACCCGAGCCGCATGCCGCTTGGACTGCCGGTACCTATCAGCTGCTTCCGGGGTCCCACAGGCCAAAAAGGCCCAATAGGACTCCTTCTTCAGCTGACAGCATCCCTCACCGCCGGTGTCCACCACCGGGTTCGAGGGTTGCCACCACGACAGGCACCAACAACCTTGCGGCCACAGCTCCGATAAGCTGCCTCGACAATAGAGGCGCGGAACATGGCCCACTCTGACTCAATGTCCCCCGCCTCCCTCGGAACGTGTTCAAAGCTCTCCCGGAGGTGGGAGTTAAGCTTAGGATATAGTTGACGCGTCGCATAGGGCGCGAGAGAGCGCGCGGCCAAAGTGACGCAATCGCGAAGTCCCCGCCCCCGCGCTTTGGCCAGCGCGTTGGCTTCGCGCG
The DNA here is from genome assembly GCA_038048925.1 of Garcialebias charrua. NCBI lineage: Eukaryota > Metazoa > Chordata > Actinopteri > Cyprinodontiformes > Rivulidae > Garcialebias > Garcialebias charrua. The sequence continues at coordinate 10,956 of JBBPBX010007101.1, read as the reverse complement.
TGGTCGTGCACCTCCCAGATTTTGAAGCTCCGCAAGCCTAGCGCGCGCGCCGAATTGATTGACAGGTCGGGTAGGGACCTCACCGACAGCCTTCACGCCAGAACCTGCAGCTGTCTGCGCCGCTGTGGTCGTGGAAACGGCGTCGCGACGCATGGAGGAATGTTTTTTATTTGATACAAATGTATTTAATCCCCCGAGCGAGCAGAGTCATTTGTTTTTGTTGTGTGATTTCAAACAGTTCTTCTTCTACGGTAGATTTCTTCTTCTACACCCTTTCTTGCAACATATGCACAGGTTTTAGAGGATACTGCCACCTGCTGGTCAGTAAAAGAACAGCACTTTGACATGCGCTGCCGTGCTACACTATAAACGCATGAAGCCGCACAGCACAGTGCGCGCGCTGCCCGCGCGCTCCAGCTTGTGGACCAAAGCGCGACTATATCCGAGCCTTAAAAGCTCCGTCTTACGGGAGACTCTGCCAGATGTTCCCAACAGACCCTCACAATACGTTTGGGTCTGCCAGGTCTGACCGGTATCCTCCCCCACCATATTATTATTATTATTATTATTATTATTATTATTTATTATTATTATTATTACTTTGACGGTCAAATCAACTGTATTTCAAAACCCGATTCGCGGAAACAAACTGAGGGACGAGGAGTTGCTGTGCATTTCTTCGAAATTTAACAAGAAAAGCACCTAAAACAATTATTTGCTTGTTCGACATTATAGTAAAGGTGTGTCTCAGTTGAACTTTTACTTAATAAATGCACTTCAATTATTAAATTAGCTGCATTTCACCAGGGCGGCGCAGCGAAATGAAGCAAAATGAAACTGACTTGAAATGACTGTTGCTCCAAGTGAGCAGAACAAAGGTGGCAGGCTATGGCAAGCCGATTGTGTCATTAATAGCCACTTTTACCTATTACATGATACAACGGCATGCCATACTACTTGAGTGCCACCTAGTGGCACTCAAGTAGTACCCGTATATTTCGTCATATCTCAGTCAAAAATTGGTTTAAAAATACGTATGGGAATAAATCCACAAATACGCTGTTTCTGTGTTTAAAGGGATTGTGACATGATTTTTTTACTATTCATAAAATTGCTCAAAATATATATATTTTATCATTTAAATATGTTTGTTTTTGCAAACAAAATGATAAATCACTTTAATTTTGCTTTAAAAGTGATTTTGAACTTCAAGCCGTGTTTAATCATGGGAAATCCCATTACACGCGAACGCACCATCTGTGATGTCACACCGGGCAGAGCTCTGGGCTTGTCACAGTGCGCAGGTATGAGCAGCTCGACATGAAGGAAGTCTGATACAGCATCAGACCTAAATTAGATCCTGTTGTTTCTTGTTCCATCACCCAAACTATTTTCTGCTTCCCAAAATGAAGACAAATAGCTCAAATCTTCACATAGATTGCTAAATTCGTCCAGTTTTAAATTGTCCGCTATTAAAGACACCACAGCCCTCTGCCCAGTGTGACATCACATATGGTGCGTTCGAGTGTAATCGGATTTCCCATGATTAAACACGGCTTGAAGTTCAAAATCACTTTTAAAGCAAAATTAAAGTGATTTATCATTTTGTTTGCAAAAACAAACATATTTAAATGATAAAATATATATATTTTGAGCAATTTTATGAATAGTAAAAAAATCATGTCACAATCCCTTTAAGTCGCAGGACATGCAAATTGTGCAAAAAACATGACTTATAGGACGAAAAAAACAGTACATGTATGTAGTTTAACTTGTGGAATAACTCAAGAACAAAACTTACCGAGCACATGTTNAAACACCGGCCCACATTTCGTGTTGTCAATGGTGACGCGTAACATATGCAACGCGTCAGCAGTGACGCATAATAGAGGCGACTTATACGGCGGTGCTACATGTTTATGGATTTTTCCAATTTATTGGACATAATTGGACAATGCGACTTATAGGGTGGTGCAACTTTTCGGCCGGAAATACGGTATTTTGGGGTTTAAAAGCCACTGGGACGTTGTGTTTAGAAAATAAATGTCTCAGTTTCTCTGAAACTCCCGCAACATACGGAATGACCACTGGTCTGGGTCTGGGTTCCTTCTTTTCACCTGATGGCTGGATGGAGTCCTGTTTGGGTTTCTTCTCTGCTTTCAGGAAGGCACAGTTAGGATATCCACATTGCTCTAGAGCAGGGGTGTCAAACTCATTTTGATCTGGGGGCCGCATACAGCTTAATCTGATCTCAAGGGGGCCAGACCAGTATACTCATTCCAAAAGTCCACTTTTTTTCTTTGTATTAGTGCAAAGAATAAATAAATTATAAAAATATTTACATTAAATTAATTGTCCTTTTACACTTTTACTCAGTTTAACATTTAAGTGCATTACACATTAAAAAACTGATCAGTGATTGCACGTTTTAAAACATTTAGTAAAAAAACTGTTTTGTTAAATACCCTGATGCATGCTCAATAATCCAGGTAGAAAAATCTAAAAAAGCTAAGTCTGGTCCTCTGGACATAAAAAAAAACAGTTTTGTTAAAACATTTTCCTGCATGTTAAAAATGCATCAAACCCATCAAAATTTAGAAATGAATGAATTTTAAATCCATTTTCCACATCTAGGAAGCAATTGTGAACACATAAATTGAGATTTGCAGTCAACAGGCACATTAGAAGCTCTGATGGTGAGTGGTGAGAGAAAAACTGCAAATTCTGTCTCGAGTTCACCATTGTGAACGCCGACACGACTGCGGCTTCGTGCACTCGGCCCATCTTTTAAGACGTGTGCGTAGTTTCAATCATGTTGTATTGTGCCCTGTCAAAAAAGATATATTCTATTCTTCTACTAAGACCTGAAATTGTTTCTCAAACTCCCTCAGCAACCCTGAAATCTTGTTTTTGTACTGTTTCACATCAGGAGGAACGCTTGCTGCGCACACAAAGACAGGGAAAATGAGCAGAGTCTCCGCTTGCTATCGGCTGCGTCTCCCATACTAAAACACAGCGCCGCTGGGTCCTAGAGGCAGCCGTTTAGCCAAGATGGAGTAGTGGCAGGGCTTCCGACTTGGGACCCGAAGGACGCGGGTTCGCGCCCCGGCCACTACACACCTTGGGGTGTCTATGAGTGCACACCTAATTCTCCAGCTCCCCGGGCGCTTTCTATGGCTGCTCACTGCACCACCTGGTGGTGGTTGGGTTAAATGCAGAGACGAATTTCGTCTGTGTATGGGAAACATACACAGATGACAAAAAAGGACATTATTATTATTATTATTATTTGAGTAAGACAACATAGGAACTGACTAAACCACAGCGCCTCTAGCGGACAACATAGGAACTGCATATTTTTAAGAAAATAGCGTTTTTTCTTTTTTTTAATAATTCAGATTTATCCGCGGGCCGACTAAAAACCCCTGGCGGGCCGGATCCGGCCCGCGGGCCTGATGTTTGACATCCCTGCTCTAGAGCCTGTCTTGTGTGTGATTTCTCCTTCTGTCTGTCTCCTGCTGAGTTAGTGGGGACGCTGTCTGCTCTGTGATACAGGGTCCTGATGACTCCTAACTTGTGCTCCAGAGGGTGATGGGAGTCAAACTGCAAATACTGGTCTGTGTGGGTGGAAATGTGGTACACCTCAGTTTGCAAATGTCCTCCATCAGAAACTGAGACCTCACAGTCCAACAGGCTGTCTGTTTGTAATGATTTTGTTTTTCTATTACATTAGTGCTTAGTGTATTTCTAGTTGATGTTTTTCTTAGTCAATCCTAGATGTTATTACTGTTTTTCTCTTGCATTTTGTTGTTGAATGTAACTGGGACCCTGTGTACATAATCTCATTTCATCACATGTACCACATGAGGTGCAAATGACAATAAAGATTCTCTGACTCTCTCTGACTCTGACTCAAGAAAGCCAACCTGCCATTTTTTACATCTTCACGTGTGAACTTGATATATTTATCCACAGAGTTGATGTGATCAGTAAAATGTTGGACTTCCTGAGATTTAATTTTAAGATTCAAGATTCAAGAGCTTTTATTAACATTGCACCAGTTTTCACCAATACAGCGTGATTATGTATGCACAGTCATCCTGAAGATCGGGTGAGTGTGTAAAGCTGCTGCTTATTCAGAACACATGACATGTTCTTCAGCGCGGCCTCTCTCATCCGTGCCGGGATGAAGGTCAAAGGTGTGAAAAAAGGAAAGTACCATGAGGGTCACAGTGTTGGTATTAAAAAAAATGTATCACAGGGAGGTTTCTGTCCATGAGACATTCCAGATAGCTACAGTCTGACCAGCCGATAACGCTCATAGAAAAGTTCTCCGGGGGGGGTAGCAGACAAGACAAGAGCAGCTGTTTTGTCCACAGTAGAGCACATCTCAGGAGAAATTAGATATCCAGCCTTTTTCAAGGCTGTTTCCAAGGGAGTCAGATAAGAATTGACAAATATTTTCACTTCAGGCTCACATTGTAATTTCTGCAGCCTTCAGTCTGTAAGGGCGACTCTGTTCCAAGTGATCCAATTCGGGACTTTTTCCACTGATCCAAGCTCTGACCTCAGATGTTGACCACAGCGTCCAGAGTCCCAATCCGAGGGTGATCTGTTCACCCTCTGGATAAGCTCGCAAACAGCTGATTTCTCGAGGTCACCGCGCAGACCAGACGTCGGGTGCTCCAGGCATTAAGTCCTGCTGAAGTCTCCCTCTTTTGCGATAGGCCAGTGCTCCACAAACGCCAAAAAGCAAAGCGCTGCCATCGTAATCCAATATAATCCAGATTCTTCACCTCCACAGAGCACAGCACAGAGAGCGAGACGCACACCATCCACACCCACAGGAATCCATGGCGTATCCTCTTCGTCACTCTGTGAGGGTGGACTGGCTCCCCTTGTGCCTTTTTCTGTAGAAATCTTGTTCGTAGAATCGAATGCCCAAACCTCCAATCCATCTTAATTTGCGTTCGAGGTGCTTTGCTGAGGAGCTGCAGGCAGCAGCAGGGGGGGGAGGACGGGAGAGGAAAGGACTAGCGACTGCTTCCGTCGAGAGCCAAGGTTG